>VZTL01092119.1:0-15639 GCA_013400535.1 Scopus umbretta
AAAAAAAAAAAAAAGTCAGAGCTACAAACATATGAAAGGATAAAATCTGTTTATTTTTGGGTTCTGATTCTCAGTTCCTTGTCTAACTAAAAGACTCTGCAGCCCTAAAGGAACATGGCTGTGAAGCCCTGAATGCCTGCCCACTTTCCCTCTCTCTGATCCCAGCATGAGAAGTAGCTGTGGAGGACACGGAGCTGTGAACCAGCACTCTGCTCATTTGAGAGCAAAGAAGGAGCAGGTTTGGTAACAGAAACTGGAGCTGGGTATCTCCAGCTGGTCCCCAACCCATCTCGCCCCATCTGCTTGCAGAGATCCAGCCTGGAAGGAGCACATCCAGCTTGGCAGAGCCTGCCACCCCCTGGTATGGGGCAGAGCAACCAGCCACAACTCACAGTAAGTACATTTAACAACATTTAGAGCAAGACTTTGGTTCAAATGCTGCTTTGATACCATTTAAGAAGCCTGCCTTGGCCTTGTTTTCCCCAACTCTTTTCAGGGGCCAACACCTGGAAGTTCCTCACTGGGAATAACAATGCTCTGCAGGCACCAGCTCCAGGGCACGTGCTGAGCTCTCGGGGGAAGCAGGGCTGCGATGCTGACTCTGTGCCTGGTTCAAAATGATCATTTTATTATTTAAACTATTTATTTTGTTTATGACCTAGAGGGTTAGTAGTTTATTGTGCTAGTTGGAGAATGCTTCTATCCATTAGAAAACAGGAAAAACCCCCACATTTCACTTTTCTCCCAGGTTCCTCTTGGCAACTCTAGAGCTGCTGTCTTACTGAACATATGTACTAGAGGAAGTCAAGTTTATCTTCTTTTGCTCCTCAGGAGCAAGACTCAGTCCTTGGCCCAAGGTCCAGCCACCCTCCAGGTACCTAACTTGAGGCAGGCCACCAAACCACTACCTCCCTTCAGCCTGGGTGCCGGCATGCTGCAGGAAACCAGAGGATGTGAGGAGTCAAAGAGCCTGACTGGTGTCCAGGGAAAGTGTCCAACCCTCCAGAAGAGGATGATGGCAAGTAGCAACAGCTGGCAAGAACAGTCCAATAAAGAAAAAAAAAAGTGGTGTTGGGGGAGGAGAGGGGGAAAAGATGGCTATAACAGTCTGTGTTTTTACAAGTTTGACAGCTGAACTGCATATGCTGGAAAACATAAAAAAACACCCATTCTTAAGATGGCTCCAGGGGGATCTTATGCCTGATGGGGAGAAAGCAAAGATAATGGAGCCAGACTGTCCTCCATGGACTCTTCTGGGCACAGTGACAGGACAAAATTGAAATACAGGAAGTTTTGTTTAGAAATTAAAGCTGTCCGTCCCCCCACCCCCCTTGTTTGTTTGTTTTTGGTGGGTGTTTTTTTTGATGTTGTTGTTCGATTTTTAAATACTGTGAGGGTGGTCAAACACAGGAACATGTTGCTCAGAGAGGTTGTGGACTCTCAGTCCTTGGAGATGCTCAAAACCCAAGTGGGGACAACACTGGGCAGCCTGCTCTAGCTGAATCTGCTCTGAGCAGGGCTGGACCAGCCCATCTCCAGAGGTGCCTGCTCACCTATCCCGTGATGCTGAATTAGACGAGGCCCGTAGCCAGCCTAAGAACAACATTTGCCTGGTATAGATGCATTGTACCACCTTTCATCTTGTGAGAGCATGGAAGGCACCCTTAACTTCTACTTAGACAAAGGATAAACTTAGTGAAGGACATCTGGGAATGCATATGGGGGGAGCGGGAACCAAACCCCTCCATATCTTCTGGGCATACTTTGTTCTTCTCAGTGAGAGAGAAAGGCTTCGGAATAACCAGTGCAATCAGGGAACTGATTTCTTCAAACAAGACAGCTCAAATGAGTCATCCCATATTCCTGGCACAAACTGCTGCTAGCTCTTGGATGCTAAGTGAGATGGGCAGGATATACTAGGCAACAGCCTGACTGTACAGGAATTGAGAGCTGTATTTGATCATGCCAATTACTTGCAGAGATTAGCCTTTACAAACATACTTTCTACAACTAAATCAATCGCTGGCCCTGTTCAGTCCCCCCTGTTCACTCACCTCCTCTGCCACCTACCATCCTGCAGCAAAGCAACTAGCTAGCTCAGCTATTCTCACACCTGGATTTTTGTTTCCATCTGTGTCTCTTCGCATGGCTAGCAAAGAGCTCCTCTTTGCTTTTCATTCTGCCTGCTGTATTTTAACAGACTGAATCCAGAGCACAAAAGGGTGAAGTCTCCATTCCGGGCAGGACGGAGACATGACACGTTTCTGTGCTTACTGACAACCTTGACACACTGTTGGTGTAATCATTTATATTTTGTCATTCTAGAACAAGAATAAAGCAAGTCAATGACCCCTGTTTGACTCTAAATCATTTTCTACATTGTCAAAACACACAGATCTGGAAAGATAATTACCCCATTACTTCTGGATGACAACCTCAAATTAAACTACAAGATCTCCATGGTCTGTCTATTTCTTTGCAGCTGAACTCACTCCAGATGCACACAAACAAGAAAGGAAGATAGCCAGGAAGGCTTCACAGGGCTTGTGCCTCTACCTCTCACTGTGGAGAGAAAGGGCCGAGTAGTGCCCCTGTCCTCAGCTGGCAGGGCAGGTGTGAAAGCCCACACAGCCTGGATGGGCACTGGAGCAGGTATAAACCCCCCTGGAGCTGCAGCAGCCCATCCACAGTAATCAGCCTGACTGCCCTGGGAAGGAGCATGAAGGGCAAAGTGGAAGAGCAACTACCCACTGAGGCCATCTCCCCTAAAAAACTGCGGGATAGACACAGGCTCGTACACCCCAAGCACAGTGATGGGGCACTGGGCTTCCTGTATCATCCCCCACCTTCAGCTACCTGAATTTGTGGGGGCAAATCTTGCCCTCTCTCCATCTCCCTTAGCTCCAGGTGTTGGATGCTGCTGGCAGAGCTGGTCCAGAGGAGCTGTGCAAGTGTGACAGCTTGCAGAGTCAAAGGCACCCTAGAGTGTCTAGGGAGCCAGGAATCCCAAAAGTGCCACTAGAAAATGGTAGGACAGAATAGCCCAAACAAACAACACACACTGAAAAGAGCAACTGCAGCCCAAGAAGCAGAGCTCAACAGCCACAGAGCTACCAGCCTCCAGCTGGCCCTGCTTGAGTGGAGCTAATTTAACAACAAGCAACTGGGGAACTGGCTGGGTCCCAATTAGGCTAAATTGGGTAACGGCGTGAGTCACGCAGCTAGCGATGAAGGGCGAGAGGCTGGTGACTTGGATTCATTCAGGGATCTGACAGAGGTTAACAGCAATGTTGTACTTGAGCATTTGCTTGAAAATCTGTGTTCTCACAAGTTCTCTGTCTTTCCCACAGGGATTTGGGCTGCCCAGTAAACCCAGCCCTCCTTCTGTGGATACAGCATAACACCCCTTACCATGCCTCCAGCGATACTTGTGTATTTGATCTCGCAGTTGCTTTCTATCAAGTAATCCCTCTTCCTTGTGGTTTCCACAGTGGGTCATCACCAAGGACTGTTTGTTCAATCATTCTTTTATCAGTGAGGAAACATCACATGCTCTTGCATACATTTGTCAAGTGTGCAACCCAGCCTGCACAATGCTCTTTCACAATAGGAGTGCATCCAGGAGCCTCTGCACAGGTCACCACAAGTCCTGGATCCAGCTCAATGTGCACATATCGCGTACAAAACCATGCCCAGACTTCCACCTTCCTGCTTCACACATGGCCGTGCATCTCACCCACTGTCAGAGCCTCTGTCTGACATGATCTCTACCAAAAAGTGCTGAAATAGGAGATGGTAACCCAGTCATGGAATAACTATCAGCCCCAACGTCTGCACTCTTGGCCTCAAAACATGGTCAATCATCAGCTGTAACCTTGCGTGACTCGGAGTTCACAGATGTCCAGTGTAATGGCTTTAGTATAGATACACATTCCTCCTCATTTTTTCCATCATCATTACAGAGTAATTAGAAAATAATCCAGACATGTTGTATTCTAGGTAAAAGCCAGCAGTTCATATTAATATAAGGAGGTATGACATGTCTTTCCAGACAAAGCTGGTCTCAATTCAGGCTTGAATTTTTCAATCAGAAAATGTATTATTTTTTTACTTTTTCAATCAGAAAATGTATTATTTCACTTCTTCTGGATCCATGTGGAAGCCAATGTGAGGTAGTCTTCTATATTTATATGCCTTGATTTAGCTTATACTATTAATGTAGGCTGCCACTTAGCCAAGGCCAAGATTTAAGGTGTTACTGTGCTCACCTTAGGATGCTAATTCTTTCCTGCTAGTACCGCACGAATCAGGTGGTTAATCACACCTCAGGTGATGGGTCTCAGGGCTCCCAGGGATGTAGCCACATTTTGTTGTTGTTGTTGTTCCTGTGATGTTTTGATGTTTTAAGGTAATGTAGCGGGGTTGGGATGTAGGGTACAGCAGAGGTAAACTAGGCAACTCACTGTTGGACATGCAGCTAGAGGGTGAACTATTGAAAACCAACACAATTCACCAGTGGAAATTTCTGCCAGAAGACCTGAGACCAAGAGCTGATTTAGGATTTCAGAGGAGGAAGAAATATTTCTCTGAGTAATGGGGACAACATTGGTCTGGGCTCTGAAAGCATTTGAAGTGGTCTCCTCACTTGGTGAAGCCCCTGGCCGGGTCTGCAGGGAAGTGGTCCAGCCTCAGCTGCCGCATCCAGGCACTGCGGGAAGGGCTGGGGAGAGGGAAAACTCCCTCTCACATTCACATCTTTGGGCTGCCTTTGCTGAGAGCTCCCAGAGGAGCCTCTCCCTCAGCCAGGGTGCTGGCCTTGTCCCTTTCCTGAGGGTGCAGGAAGAGGGTCCTCACGGTTTGCACTCATCCGTTTGCTTTTCTCATACCTCTGTAATCCTTGGCTGGGCTCTGCCCCTCCTGGCTGAAGTGGGGCTGGTGTGTTTCACAGCAAAAGGGATCTGCTGCATCTGTTAACATGTCAGCGGAGCCACGCGTGCCTGGGGTGTATTAATTTTGAAGAACATACTTGAGTTCCCAACAGATGTGGAGGAGCTGAAATGCAGTATTAAGCTGCTTGCCTCTACCATCAATTCACATTAGATGTAGTCCAGCTATTGACGTAAAACCTCAATTTCCCTTCTTAAGAAAAGAATGAAGCTGGATTTGGAAGAGGAAACAGAAATCTGCACTTTCATGAGCCAGCGCCTGTGATTTTTCTGTGCACTGATGAAAACTGAGAGGAATGCAGTGCAATAAACCAGGAAACAGCCCAGTCATGAAGTTGTCATCAGGAAAACCTCAGGCTAAGGTTCTACAGCCTCTGCAAACCTTGTGTTACCTCTCCAGTGAGAGGCAATGAGGCTCAAACAACCCACAAAAAGACTTCAGGGTGATTACACAGAATTAAAAGTAAATCTGGAAGAGTGAGCGAGCTGAGGAAAGAGACCTCAGATGTTCCTGCTGCCAGTGTCTGGCCAAGACCCCGCTCTTGGCAAGAGGCTGCCTGCTCCTTGCCTGATTTGGGTCTGTTGGGATCTACAAAGCTCTGAGATGATGAAGTTTCCATGGATGCCTGTAACTGAATACTTATTCTTCTCTTCTCCAGAGTGCGGGAGGGACGTTTTAATAGTTGTGACAGCATCTGAGGTATTAATCCTTGGGAAATGATCACCCCATAGCATTTGCAAAGTCCACCCAGAGCTACCCATTCACTTGAGTAGATTATTCCTTGAAAAAAAAGTACAACTTGTATTCCTGTTTTAAGTTACACCTATATCAAAGTACTTAAAATATCTGTGTAATAACAGCTATGGTTTTTCCGCATGCTGGTTATAGAGCCTTTACTCTGTATTTATTTAATATAAAACTAAAAAAGGTTCCAAGAAGACCCAGTGGAGTTACGTGACTCCTAGGCAAAATGAGGTTGTGACTAAGATTTATTCAAATTAAATACAGAAATAAAGTCAAGAAAGTAATCAAAAGCATATTTAGTGGACTCTCAGATGATTAACCAACATGTTCACAGAGCCAAACCTGTATATCGGTCTTTTAACTGGTTCATTGGTTTCTCTTGGCATGAACTAATTTACAAACCTCTAGCTGACCTTGACATTTGAGAAAAGTGAATTCTGACAATACTTTGATTTGTATCAGTAAAAACTTATTTGGCAGACAGTAGTTTGAAATAGGGATTCCAATTTTAGTTGCTTCCTCCCCCGCCTTGAACTGGAATTGCTGTCAATTAAAGGAACATTTAATGCAAAGGATTCAAATGGATTTCTTTTCTTTACTTGCAGTGATTGCTTAGTTCTGGATTACTTCATTATGAAACTTCATGGTCAGACACGGCACAGGGTAAGGAGCTCTGAAGGCGCATGAGTAACTTCCGTACCCTTACAAAGCAGGCTCAGAACTTCTCACATGGATTAATAAAAGTTTCAACTGTGCCCTGTGCTCATAAATTACAGAAGTAGTAGAATACTGGTTCTTTTCCTTGTCTGACACTTGCTGATATTCAAGGTAGTCTGTGACTGTTACAACTAGACCCACTACTTGAGCTTTATTTTCACCCACATTGGTAGAAAAGAAACCCAGAAACTATGACCTCGAATTAAACCCGTTTAATCCAGTCTTGCTCACCACGCTCTTCACGTGCATCTTCTGCAAACGCTCAGCAGGTAAAGCTTCATGAGAATGAATGCAAGCAAAAGTTGTGCTTGAATCTATCCCATACTCAATTTTGCCCTAGATCAAACCCTATTTTACAGAATACAGAATATTGAGCGACGCTCAATAACTTTCTTCAGACTTAGGACTTAATACAGGACAGCCTCCCCACCCACAAAATTAAGTGAGTATTTAAGTGTTTTGCAAAATTAGGACCTCAGTCCTACAGCTGTTCAGTTGCTGCTCACATCAGTTCATATCTGACCTATCCAACCATCATTCTTTTAATCATCTTGTATTAGTTATATTACTTTGATAATATAAAATGATCTTATATTAGTTTCTCATAAATATAAATTGCATTGAAAAGCCAAACCCTTCATTTCAGTTAAGGTTCCTAAGTGACAGCATTACACTTCCCTATCTCATCATTTACAAAAATCCAGGCACTTACGAGCAAGAAAATTAATAATTAAGAATATAATAAATCATATACTGCCAACTTAATAAACACATTAAAAAGTAGAAAGCACATTTCATCTCAGTGTAACAACCCAATTACAATTTCAAGGACAGCTTACGGGTGGAGGTGGCATTATTTCTACCTCGATGTCAGGACTTCCACGTCCACGCCAGCCGCTGCCCCATCACAGCCTGGGGGTAGGAGGGCTTTTTCCCTCCTGCCTCAATGGGCTGTCGAGAAAATGTAGGGAAAGCGTAGGAAGCGAGAGAGGAGAGCGGGGCTTACTCTCTTTTCCAGCTACAGCATCTCCCCCAGTGACCCGTGGCAGTGTCCTCACATGCCATCGCCCTGACCTAGCTGTAGGAGAGCGGTCTCTGAATATTTCTGAATACTCAGGGCCAAGTGAGACGTACAAGAGGAGACTGGTTTAGGGCACAGAGCTCCTTTCCCCTTTCAGAGGGAACATACCAGCTTTCCCTCGCAGTGCAAGATAAAGGACAGCCAGTCAAACATGCAAGGGATCTGGGACATTACGAAGAGAAGGAGGAATATTGCATTGGAAGGGCTACCAGGAATTGTTTTGAATACGCCACAGCCCTTCATAAAGCTCATTGGTCTAAAAAGTATGTTTCAGACCCTTAGAAGTAAAAACAGTGGCTGAAGAAGCTTCATTTTTTACTTGAGCCATTCCTATAATTGAAGATATATAAATTTACCCAGACAAAGCTTAAGAAATATCATGGACTAACATGCTTATTAAGTTTAGCTGAGTTACCCTTTAATTAAATCAGATGATTGGTAATTTGCCGAGAGCAGTGAAGCAGGAATATGCGAAAGACCTTTCTGTTTTGAACACGCTGGATGAGCTAAAGGATTGCAACGACGCACTCACCCCTATGGGCAAACAAAAACATCTCTGTGACCTGTGATACGAACTCTTCTGCAACAACCTGCAGGGGTCACACTAGCCTACCCAGGAAGAGATTTATGCTTTAAGAAGCTATTCAAGGCAGAAAGAGGCTCTCTGGAGGCCAGTTTTGAGTCCCCGACCGGGATTCACCCTTACTGGTGGGCACTTATGGACACTACTGGAGCCAGCTGCCATAAATATGGGCAAAAAAAAGCTGTTTTTTTCTCTCTGAGCTAAAAACATAGCGCCTGTTGATCACCGTGGGAGTTAGGTCTGGAGGGGCACTGCCTGTCTCTGGGTCAGCCTAATTTCCTGCAAGAAGGAAGAGAACAGAAGCTGTAGAAAATCTCTGCTGGCTCTGAGAGTTAGGTGTATGAAATAGATTTCTTTGACGCTGCCATAATAAATTATAAAGACCACGTTCTCATTGCGCTGATGAAGAGGATTTCTTTTTTAATTTATTACTGTTGAACAGTTTCATTTTGCTGTAACAAATCACTCCAAGGCAGACATGGGAAGGCCTATCTGCTGGGTAATTTCTGTCTTTCACAGGACTGTTTGGGATAGCTTTGAACAAGAGTTTCCCATTCAGCATGATGAAGCATTCAGACTGAATTTAAAGATGAATCATTTTTATATCACGCTCAAGTCTTTTGAAGAAAGCTTGCTAAAAAGATTGACTGATGTGATCACACCTAGGCAGTAGGACCATGTTCCCACTTAGCAATACAGATACAGTTCCAGCAGACACAAGAAAAGATAGAAAATTATATATATGGGACAACCTTGCTTTGCTTCCTCAGTTCTCACTTTGACAACCCTCCCGGCCCCCACCCCAAGCCCCCTGGGCCATACACATCTGCCAGGGTGTGCTCCCATGTCAGCAAAATTATTTTGGAAAAACAGACCAAAGACACCTAGATAAAGCCATATTGGAACCCTGATTTCTTGCACAGGGCAGCTATCCTCAACAGAATCTTCTCTTAATCATTCATATCTCATAAGCCCTTTTCATAAGCAGATGGAAAATGAGAAAGATGGCCAAGTGTGGCTTTGACAGCACAAGACTTATTAAAAAAGATGGGAAGGTTACAAAGAAAAACACCTTATTAAAAAGAAGGGACAAGTTAAAAAAGGAGGGAGCTTGCCACCGCTCCTGATTCATCAGCACATTTCCTCTTTCTAAAACAAAACTACCCCAGCACTCCTCAACAGGATGCAGTGAGCAGCGATGGAAAGGGTTGTGGGATTCATTGTCCCAAGGTGGGAAATCATAGAATCATAGAATGGTTTGGCCTGGAAGGGACCTTAAAGATCATCTAGTTCCAACCTGCCACGGTCAGGGACACCTTCCACTAGACCAAGTTGCCCAAAGCCCCATCCAACCTGGCCTTGAACACTTCCAGGGATGGGGCATCCCTGGAAATGAGTTCCTCATACTCAGCTTGGCACTGCATGGGCCATTAATTGAATGAATCTCAGAGTAAATTGCAGCCTGACCTAGAAAACTCCTGCTCAAGGGACCAGGACAGCAGTAAGTAGGTGGCAGGAGGGATAAGATGGCCACTGAGTCCTGTCCTTGCTGTGTGTGGTTGGAGCAGCACCGAGCCAAATCCCTCCACACTGTGCTATGGCCCCAGCAGCAGAAATGGGAACATAAATAAGATTGTGTCAGGCAGGAGGAAACTTCATAAACTGTTTAATACTTCTCCACGGGCAGACTATGAGCAGCTTGGATTACTAACATCATCTCCAAAACATTTTTTGAAATGAGTCAAAGCAACCTTATATGGTTGTTGAGCAGGGTGGGAAAGACAGTGCTTCCTTAGCACCCAAACCCAAGCCTATCTATGGCTGGCTGCTGATCCAATGCGTCTACCTCATGTGATCCCTCCCTCCATGCCTGGGATGCTGATGGCAATCCTCAGACTTTCCAAGATGAGACCCAGCCAAGCACATTTCCGCTGCCTGGCCCAGCAGCAAGGGCTCACTCTTCATTCTTCGCTGTGCCAAAATCCAACAATCCTGCCAAGCAATTTCTTGCTTCCCAGAAATTTCAAAACACGTTACTAATCGTGCAAAAGATCTGCCTTGGAAATCCCTTCTGGTACCCTTGAACAGGATCAGTTTTGAAAGGTTGGCGTTTTACCCTCTCATTTGCCTGAATTTCTGCTAGCCCGAGTCAGACACCACCATTCCATATCTGCTCCCAACCAAGGTCACGCAGCCCATCGGTTTAGCAGAGCTGTTGATTACTGTTACTACTGTAATGCCTCAGCCGTTTCGCCAGCTGCTTTTCAATACCTTTTACTTCATCTTTTCCCTTAAGTCTACACTGGGTTTTATTATTTCTTTCTAGTCTCATAAGCTGCTGCAGGTTAAATACCTTCCCCTCAGAATCAGGCTATAGATCACGCAGCAGATGTTACTAGCAGTTATCAGATAATGTACTTGATCAGCCGAACGCTGGTCTAACATATGCTTTCCAACAAATTAGCCGCCATAAATTCTAATCACTCAGAATTACGATCATGCTAAGTTGGCCTTGAGCTGTGGCTGCACCCTGGGAGGGGGATGTTTAAAAGCAGTGTTTGAATGGTGTACGTGTTTCAGAAGGGCCTTTTGACAAAGGGTGAGTTACAGCCCCTACCGAAACTTAAAGACGCTGTTTCCCAGAGAGAAAGGGGAGGAGCAGGGAGGGGGTTTGCCAGATAAAATGCAGATTAAAACCATATGATGCAAGCTCAGCAACAAGTCCTGTGGTGCCCAAATGGACTAGAAGTTTGGTCCCTTCTGCTAGAGACCGTCCAGCCACAAGACTCGATCCTGTTCCAAAATTAATTTACAGCTTTTATTCAAATGAAGCAGCTCCACTGCATTCAGTCCTTGCCTCAAATATTGCAGTAATTTAATATGTGGGGTTTTTTAAAAAAACCCAAATCATAAGTTTCAATTAAAGGGTATTTGGGGCTGTTTCAGTGGCTTCTGTTGGGTGTTACTTAGGTGAGCAATCTCTGCCAGCACCAGAACAACATTGGTCCTTTAAGGTCCAGAGCCCAGTATGGGGGGTACCCACTCCAGGTGCTAGGACCTGACCTTTCTGTATGAGCACTGCCAACAGGATCCCGGGAAGATCCTTAGGTGTAGGCTGTGCAACATTTCCAGCCCATGTGCAGCAGCTAGGAACAGTATTACTCACCCTTTGGTTAAATTACAGCATTGTTTTTCCTCACGGTATTGTTTAAGAGCTCACAGGAACCTTTGGCAGATGGCCATTTCACATTTCTTTAGAGTCCTAAACATGAAATCCATCTGTTTGCCATGGAGAACTCTTGCTTCAGGCATAATCCCAGCAATCTTAATCTCTGTTCTTCTCTCTGGCATTCACATACACTCACTTTCAAAAGCATTGGAGTTTAGTCTCAGGATATTACGTTCAGAGCTTTCCACTCAGTAGAAACAACTGTAACTGCAAGAATATAGCAACCAGTAAACATGTAAGGAGCATATACCACATTATTAACTGCTACATAAACCTCAGATTGCCCCCGAGTTAACTGAAAGCATCCTGGTGCCCTTTCTGAAGTTTGCTCCATTGTTTTCTAACTGTACCACAGTCAACTGGATTTCCCAGCCCTCTCCCCTGGCAGCCTCTCTTGGCAAAGGAAAAGCAAAGCAATGGGGATGTTCAGCAGCATGGCAGGAGAGATCCAGGAGCAGTCCTGGGACCAGTGGGCTCCCATCACACCTCCTAGGACACCTTGAACGCAGCCCTCGGCCTTGCATTGCCTGTGAGCTGAGATGGATCTTTCCAAACATCCTTCGAGCTGCAGAGAGGCGAGTTCCCGGACTGGAGAGTAATCTGTAGGTGAGTCATTAGTCAAGTCCATAAAATATCAGATTCCCCCAAGTCATCTTCACAAAAAAAGCACAAAAGTAATGCCATTTCTACAAAACAGTTGTGAGTGATTTGTATCCTGCTTTTCTCTGCATAGAATCATGGAATGCTTTGGGTTGGAAGGGACCTGTAGAGGCCATCTAGCCCAACCCCCCTGCAGTGAGCAGGGACATCTTCAGCTAGGTCAGGTTGCATGTACTTGGTCCAGGGGAAAAGGTTCACCATGTGGCTATCCCCCCCCCAGTATATCTTGCTTTAGGATCTACAGCAAATTTCCAGGGCAGATGGGGCTTAAAAGCTGTAATAAAGAAGGTTCAGGAAGTCATGAGAAAAACATGCTCACAAGACAAGGCAGGGCAGAAGGAGGAGCAGACCACCCTGGGAGGCTGTGCCTGGATGAGAGGGCTCCCCGGGAGCGCTCTGACCTAGTGCTGTGATGCTGCCCATGGTTGTGCCCGTGCGGGCACCGCAGGACTCCTGCCGTGCCAGGGTGATCCTGGACCAAACACAGTGCAGCTCCCCGAAGGGCTTATACCAGTTTATGTCACCCCTTGCTGGGGTGGAAGCTCATTTTCAGAGATTATTTGTGGGATTTGCTTAAGCACTCACTGCCACGTAGCAGAGATGTGCATCTCTTCTGCTAGCACACTGCAGCTACTGTATAACCAGCTGAGTAGTGACTGCTTATAAGAACATCCGATCAGTCACAAACCTATGGACCTGCATGCGTTACGGAGTAAGAGGGTGCTGTGACAGAGGAATGACAGGCTGCTTGTGTTTTGCAAGATTGCTGTTCCATTCTGACAAGAATCAGGCAGCAAATGGAGGTGGCTCCAGCCATGCAGCCATGCTGGGACTGACTCCCCAGCTGCATAGGTGGATTTGCAGTAAATATAAAAATGTAGCCCCATATGGATGACTTGCTACTTGCCATATTTAATTTTTATTATGAAGATATGAGGAGACAAAACAAGGGCTTGTAATGTAATGTAAACCTGTGGCTCTCCTCATCCTGGCTTGTTCTTTTGTTTCTTGCCCCCGTCGGTTCCTGACATGGCTCATTCTCA
Organism: Scopus umbretta; assembly: GCA_013400535.1. NCBI lineage: Eukaryota > Metazoa > Chordata > Aves > Pelecaniformes > Scopidae > Scopus > Scopus umbretta. The sequence goes on from VZTL01092119.1 coordinate 13,005, forward strand.
GCCTCTCCCTTTCCCCACAGCTCACTCACGCCCTGCTCATCACTCACCCGGTGTCAGTCTCCATCCCACAAGGCTTAAATCATTAATAAAGCCAACTTCTCCTGGGAGTCCACTGCAAGCAATGAGTGGACAGCACCTGGAAAGCAACAGCACTCTTGGGGAAAGGCAGCATCTTTCAAGGGGCTGCTTGTACTTCGTATGGAGCAGATCCAAACCAGAGAAAGACTTACACTCAGATCTTCTGGGACCCAGAGGCACCACAGGGCTACCAGCTAGTGTGGGACAGTGTCACTGTGCCTCCTGTTCTTCTCACCACCCCCTCCTCTATTCGGTTTTGAAGGAGAAAGCATTTTCTGATAGAAAGAACATGGTGATGCCGTTGTAGCTGAGCTCCTCTGCTCTGGCAGGGAGGCAGCATCTGCACCCCCTCCTCAGGAAGCTTTACCCAGTGCATCCACTGCTCATTGCGAGGGCAGGACCTCAGCTATCCCCGTTTGCACTGCCCTTCCTGCGACTCAAGGGAGCAGCTCTGGCATCACCCGGGTCCCGGCGGCTCCTGCTCGCCGATGTCTTTCTCGGAGAGGAGGGATGAAGCAGCCATGCCGGTGGCGTCCCTGCAGTCACTTGGGCCAGGGCTGCCAGCTCAGCAAAACACCGCTGCTCTCCACCAGCCCCAGGACTCGCCCGGAGGCAGTTTTCAGCCTCAGCCTCACCACCTGCCAACAAATCTCGCTGCGCCCCTGCACAGATGTGCTAACACTGTTCTAAAATAAATAAAAATAAAAATAAAATCCCATTTGTTTTCTAACTGCCAGACTAACTCATTTTCAGAACTGACTCCTAGTTTTCCATAAAATCCGACCTGGGGGGGACAGCAATGGAAAAATTTCAGCCAAAACCATCGGCAGGGTTATCAGTAGGCTGAGAAGTCACTGCCCTCAGCTAAAGCACCACCTGGCTGATATAACCAGCCCCACAATTCTGCCACACGGTCACTTAAAGCACCAGGGTTGAGTGGGAAAAGGTTTTTCAATCGTATTGCATTTAGGACTTCGAAGATTTTCCATATTCTAGGACCAAAGGCAGTCAAAAAACTTCCGTGAGCTGAAAATGTCAAAAAGCCTCTTGCAGCCTAGGACAGATTCATTCAACCTGGAGCCCTGAAAAATTATTGAACATTTTGATTTTGTCCTTGAAAGTATTCTACTACACAGAAATACTGGCGGGGTGACATTTTTCTTACTTCAAAAGTCAAAATATGATTATTTCCATTATCTCAAAACAATTCTTTTTAATTTAAAAAGCTGTCATTTTTTCCCCACACACTGTCTTGGCATTTCCTAAATTTCTTTATCATTCAAATGTTAATAATCCAAATAGCTCACAAGCTTTATTTTTAGTTTGCAGAGATTAAACATCTTTCACATTAATGGAGCTTCTAATGTTTTACTTCAGTTTGTTCATTTTCCTCCCTTAGTGAATAGCAGACTACTCAGAAATCAACACAGCTTGTTAGAAAAAAGACAAAATGCCTATTAAATTATCAAGTGCATTTCTCATCAGAGTGCAGCTATCATTCTCTGCAAAGGAAAACTATAGCTTAATTGACTTCCTAGCAAAAGCAATGTTTAGACAGATGGTACCGAGAATCATCTGACTGTTATTCTTTAAATTGCCATGTTTAAGTGACAGGGATGCTTGGGAAACACGAGTAGGCAAGAGCGGGCACTGCCTCCGTTGGAGACCATCACACCCGGCTGGCCCTGGCAAAACCCTTTCGAAGCAGCTTGCTGGCGTGCCACTGGTTCTGTCAGAGACTCCCGCCAGCTTCACGGAGGCTTTGTGCCCGGCGTCCCGGGGCTCAGTGCCCCGCGGTGCGGCACGCAGCTGGGCAGCAAGCAGGGGCTGCTGGTTGAGATGTGGGTGCAGGCAGGTCTTTGCTAAGAGACGGTTAGTGAACTTTTTCAACCAAAAAAAAAAAACCCCAAAAAACTGGAATAAATGAGTCTTCTGCCCAGCTGTATGAAAAAAAGGATTTCTAAGGGTGTGAGGCGGGGTGGAGCTGGCGGGCTGTAACTGAGCCAGCTGAGCATCCCTGGGCACCTGCACGCCCAGTTCCGAGCAGGAGGCTGAGCGGTTTGGATACTAGCGCAGGGACCCCAAAGCGTTCCTTCCAGGAGTCTGCGTCCCCCTCTGCCACCATGCAGAAACAGCCTGGAGAATTTCCCAACAAAGGACGACCGCCTTACTGCTTGTTCTCCTGAAAACTCATCTGAAAACGGAAGATGCTGCAGATGTAAATTAAGCTTTAAGGCAGGACAGTTAAAGAAGAAACCCTATTAATGAGCTTTCCAAGTTAAAAAGCCCCATTTATAAAGCAAATATCAATACTCTGCTCATTAACAGACTTTTGTGGAAACAAACCCCCTTTGCTTCAATTCTTTTACATTTAATTTTCATTATTTTGGTATTTGAGTTTTATACATAAAACAGAATTTAGTCATGCATTCAAATCGTTTTAAAAATATAAATAAAAATAAATCCTGAACAACTTTAAGCTTGCGACCTTTGGAAAAGTGCCGATGCTTGGTGATCATCTCCAGAATATTTTTTCTATGACAAAAAAAAAAAAAAA
>VZTL01092179.1:0-11806 GCA_013400535.1 Scopus umbretta
TGATTGGGGTTAAACCACAATAAAGTTTTACCTGCAGGCCTCGAGTTTAAAAACTGGAAATGCAAAGTTAGGTTTTTGAAGTTGGTAGTCACATGCCTTCCTGATTTTTCCAAAGCACTCAGAACCCAGCAGCTGCTGATGAGATGCATGCCTACAAAAGCAACATTCGTGTATTTGTTATCCAGACATTTCCTGTCCCAGTGCCAAGTTCTCAGCTACACTGGGAGTGACTTTGAAGCCCATGGCAGTGGTGGGAATTGAGAAATTTTTCAAATCAGATCAATGCTTAAATACAGTTTTCAAAGTCAAAATTAAAGTTGCAGGTTCCAATGCATGTTGTGTGGCAACACAGAGGAAAATGTTCAGTGCTGAAGAAATATTCATAGCCTGTAGTGACTCTAACTATAAAGCTGCTGTAACAAACTATGCAGTCCCTGTTACTGGAGCCACAAATCCTGGGGACAAAGAAAAGTAGAGATGTGACTAGGGGATAACTACAAAAAGAGGTAAGGAAGAAGGAAGTTTTGCAGAAGCAAACCCTAAAGAATGAAAAGAAGATATTAATACATCTTAAATACCTAATTAGATACTTTTCAAGCACATAAGTTACCTTAGGTCAAGGAGAAAGAGTATAAAGCCTCTGTCAAGTGTCAGAGAGAATTTATTGACTGAAGGAGTCATTGTCAAAATCGAGACTCGCATTTCCAAGGAGAGGATGAGAGGCAGATACTGTAAAAACTGGAAAAGATTTTTTATTCTTTCAAGAGAAACAAAAATCAAGTGAATACAAACATCTTGGAACACAAAAGTAACAGAAAGTAGCAGAGAAGGTGGGAAAAATATTAGGTATATTGTAAAAACTCTTCTGAAATTTGAGACTGGAGAATAAAAATCCATGATGTTAACTAGGGAAAAGCCAGCTGGGAGAGAAAGGAGAAAGCACAGTAGGGTAGCAAAACTCTGACTTATATATGCAAAACTGATATTTAGTACACAGTTTGAGGAGTAGTGAAGTGTTTTAAGAGAAAGTTTATAACCAGGGTTTTTTTGGATACCAGGTAAGCTTTTGCTGCTTAGCAGTAATTTAATTTAGAATTAAACAAAGATCTTCCTGAGTATCTAACATATGATTGACCTGCATAGATGAAAAGTTTGAGGTTCAAGACATACTTTGAAAACAACAAATTTGTAGCCAGTAGGGATATTCTTATTTACAGCAGGGAAAAAAAAAGCTGCTCATTTAAATTCTAAAGTTTCATTTATAGTCTCTGCAAGAAGTTCTGTAAATGACCTTTTAAATACTTTTAATTAAAAACTTAACAGCAAAATTTTTATTATTTTTTTACACAGAAATTGTTTTAAAATGCAACGAGTTCTTCTAATTCAAGACACGGTATAGTCTTCTATGTGTTACGTGAAATGTAAAGGTTGAATTCTACACTTCTGGATGGAGCAAGGTATTTGGCTGGTAGACTGGAGTCTTCATTAGGTAAGATGTGCTTTCTTTGCTTTTCTACCCTTTACAAAGTGACAGGAGACAAAGTGTTAACAGGAATTTACCTACAGAAGAGACAGAGGGCAGCCACTTACCATCCTTTGAGAGCGTCTATTTATTTATTTCAATGCCTTAGAACACTGCAACTATCAAAGGAATGCAAAAGGTCAATTCTATATTGATTATGTTGTATGATGGGACAATCTGAATGTAATGCTTTCTGATGTGCTATGCTGAAAGCACTGTTATCTTCTGTGAAGATAAATGCCCAGTGTATTCATTTCATGTTGCTTTCCCGCTTTCTACTTCAAGCAGTTTCTGGCTGCAGAAGTGACATGGATCTCTATCCATTACTAACTTGAAAATCTGATCTAAAGCTCTGTGAACCTGGAGGCAGTGCTCACTAAATTGGTATTAAAACCCATATGAGGAATTACATAATCCTTTAAAGAACATTTCATTTGCCAGTGACCTTTTCAGCATTGGAACTGGTTGTTTGTTTGGTAATGATTTTTGCTAGAATAATCTTCAATACTTGCATGCATACTTTATCTAGCAAGAACCCTGAATTTTCTTCCACAGCTCTGTCATATTACGCTATGCTATACCAGGTATATGGCTTTAATACAACCAATATCACTAAGACACATTGGATATATTGGTAGCCAACTATGAAAAGTTGCCTGTAGGTGCAGCTGATCATACACTAAAAGCAGTGTGCAGTGGCAGCAAAATTATTTGCTTATGAAACAGTTCCAGAAGCACTCTATTGGGCAGCAGCTTCAAACCCTCAAAATTACATAGAGTCCCATTGATATTAAACCTGGCTAAAAAAATATCAGATGCAACGTGTCTGGGTGAGTGTGTGAAACACTGGCTTGTGCCAGGATGTTTTCAATGCTTTACAAGTGATTCTGCAGGTTTTTTTCTGCTAGCCATGTCAAGTAAGCAGTCAGAGGAAATTAACCCTGCACTAGGCTGAGCAAACATACTGACCTATGTGATGTCTTGATCTCATCCTCTGATGGTTCCTCACCTTTGTCACCAAAAGAGTAAAAAGCTTATTAAAATACTTGCTGGCCTTTTTAACCTGAGCTACTACAACAGCAGCAAGGGATACTTTATTCCTTCTGAAATTGTCTGAAGGTCCCTGGCTGTGGGACTGTCCTTGCCAGAGGTGTCAGAAAGAATCAAAACCCCAGCTACACTCAGAACTTGGATCAAGACCTTTCTTTTTACAGGAACCTTTTAGTGATAACAGAAGATAAAGTAGAAAGGGGAAAAAATGGATTCCAGCTATAGTTTAACTTTTTTTCAACCTTGAGAACTTTACAACTGAAATTACTGACACACTGTAACGCTTTTACATACTGAGAAAGACCCAGTAACACAGAGTGTTTCAGAGAGTGTTATGAAGGACAGCAGGTATTATATTTCAGTTAGACTAACAAAGTTAGTCTCTCCAAATATACAGCAATAAATGCTATGCAAGTTTCTAGTAGTCAAAACAGAGAATTAGTCTAGTCATTCTCAGACATGCTATGAGATCCTTTGAAAAAGGGACATAGACACCCATTGTCAAGCCCTGTGAATAAATCTGTAGAACCTCATTCCAAGTGTGGAAATCCAATTTACCGTGTTAAAAATCTTCTTCTATGTAATTTTATCACGTGGTTGTCCTCAGCAGAGAGTTAGGGAATGAAATAATTTTTGTGGCTGTTATTGCTCTAATATGAATTTTTTGAGTTGAAGGTTGAAATGGAAGCTCCTTAGCTTCAGAGTCAAAAGAATACTTAATAAAATGCTTTCAGACTTAAGAAAGCTTTGCTGACATTATCCTATTAATTCTTTCACTACTTTTTCTTGGAAAGCCAAAAAAGAAAACTCTCTCTGCATGGGAAGATAATGTGTGCTGTGAATAAGGACAAGAGGTGAACGAGGAGAAGACACTTTTGAAGTACTGGTTGAGAGTGGCTTCCAGCCTACTTTTCTCCATCATCCTTTCATTTAGAAGAAAATCAATTAAATGAATAACACCTAGTCCATAGGTAGTGTGTGCAGCTTTAAATCCATTGCTTTCACTAAGGCTATGATGCTACATACATGTTGCAATCAAATCTGTATTGCTCAAGTATTTATCAAGTCCCTCATCATGGACTTCAGCTCAGTTCTAACAAAAAATAATGTTTTTGCAGTGTTTGTATGAGAACCAATAAACTGTGAAGATGAGCTTAAAAATCACTATTGTTATTAGAATGTAAAACCACATTATAACATTATCAGAACTTCATTTACATTTTCTGCATTCATTTAGTAATACTCAATTTGTTTTCAAGACGGTTGTTTTTTTTCCCCCATCTTACAAGAATTAAGTTGGGATTCACCTCAGAAAAAAACCCGTCTTCCCTATGAAGGGACAGATCTGTATTAGGGTCTTGTTTCCCTGTCAAAACTGTACTCCACAGGAATTACAAATTCAACTCAAATGGTATAAAATAGTCTCCAAAGTGTAACTGGTTTCCATAAAAATGCCTGAATATACCTGAAGAAAGTATACCAGTCAGGCGAAATAACGTCTTGAAGCATGGCAGTCATTACTGGTGAGTGCTGTGATGTCATTTGCACAAGCCCCATACTTGGAAGCTCTTTCTATGGAAAAAACACAATGATTTCAATTACCTGTGGTAGTAATGGTCAGGAGAAGGATTATATGCCTTGACGTCTTCTCTATTTTAAGACAAACTTAAGTTCCTTCTGATACTTTTCTCAATGTCTTAAACCCTGCCAGCTATTCCTGATAGGATTTATGTTGCATAGAGGAAATAGATGGTTTGCATTTGTGGGGACTATAAAAAAAAATCAAGTGACTTGATACATTTCAATAGCAGGAAGAGACAGAAAGGTAGTTTCTGAAACATGACAACTCCTGGATGCCCTGGATTGACTGAGCCCTGCTATCTTCTCCTTTTCTCCACTCTCTTCCTCTAACAAGCAGAGAAGTTCTTCCAACTCCACTAGGCTCCTGTTCTGCACAACTCAAAAAGTCACAAGGACCACTAACTGGGGCAAAAACTCTCCCCATTTTTAATCCCATCCAGTTTCAGGAAAGAGCTGTCTCGCCGGTATCTAGATGAACATAGCAGGGAGGACCATGGTGAGAGAGAATTGCCAGGGGCTGGGCAACACCAGGAGGAGGTACCTGGTGGAACAGGAGGCCATGTCATTTTTGCAGCCCCAAACCCTTTGAAAGCAAGCCAGTAAAAGACTGCTAAATACTGTTCTTGCTATTAGACAGTTCAGTGTGATAAAGATGTCTTGATCTTTTCATTGAGCAATACCAAGAATTTGTATCATGGAAATGACACTGCAAACAGGAAATTGAAGGTTCAGAATAATGGGAAGAACAGGATTTGGCCATTTTTTTCACATGAAGGTGAAGACTGGGAAGAAAAAAGAACCAAACAAGCTAGCAACAATATTTTAGCAATGCAGTAACCGAACTGCAAAACACATGAAGTAGCAAAGCTCATTTTTGTAACAGAAGAACAAAAAACAGGCAAAAATAAAAGGAAGTGAATCCGTTCTCATACAAAACAATGCTGTTTGACTATAACTGATCTCTATTTCAATGTAGCAACAGAACTTCTGCTGTAATAATAAACTGAATAAAAGAGAACATTGGAGAGAAGTAAGTCACTTAGAAAATTAGTCCTCACCCATTCTAAAGTGTTTTGCATTCTGTTTCGAATTCATTACGTGCAATATCACATATTATTGCATACTCCTTCACAAGATAAAAACTATTTATTTCCATGTTTATGAAATGTTATTTTAATTTATTCTGTTGCTCTCTTACCAGCTTTTTATTATCTTATGCCTGGAAAATGTCTTTTTCTCACTGATCTCTTTCTGCTACCTATTTCACTCAGTATTCCTTTCTTCCAGTTAAATAGAGCAATAAGATTTACCAGAAAACAGAGGTGAAGTAGTCTTGGGGTTATAATTCCTTGTATCTCTAACTTGAACTACAGGGGACAAGACAAAATGTTTTCTGTCAATATCTGATGTGTTTTCCTTAGTTGGTCTCATTAATTTCTGACTTCAGGACTTGATCTTGAAATAAGGTGACTCAACACATCTGGAAACTAGGCTGTTGTAATATCTGCTGTCTCTAGCGTACCAGCATAGTAGATAGAGATGGAAAAAGAAACTGTTAGCACCACTTATTCATCTCTGACTTGAACTCTGTATTCTACCTGCAAACCTGATATTTGTTTTCTCCCTTTTTATGGTTCAATGGCTTCACAGCTTTTTTTCTCATCCGTTTTTACTGTAGTCATTCAATCAGTCATTTTCACCTATATTTTCTGCTGACAATTTCCAGTGCAAGTCTATGACTTTCCATGCAGAGGTTTCTCTTAACATTTAAATCAGTAAACTGGAGATTTGATGAAAGACGCATGAGAAGAAAAGGTGATAAAACTATCTCACCAGGCTAAACAAATCTGATATTCTGTGAATTATATTATGCTTATTTCGAGTTTAACAATTACTTGCAATTCTCAAATAACATGAAATCAGAACTGTACTGGATTCATCTCCAAGAAACTATGTTGATTCTATTTGTAGACAGTTTATGCAAATATATTTTCTTCACTCAATTTTTTCATACATTTCCATAAAGAGCTTGTGACAAGTTAATGTCTGTTTAAAGAATATAATTTCTAACTGCCAGCCCTATAAACCTGATCTGGGATGGGAAAGGCAAGTGATTTCTTACCAAGACAGGCGTGCTCACCCTCAGCAGAGAAGACTGTGATTCAAACTCACTTCATGTTGCTGCTTGTGTTGGAGCCCTGGTCGAGTGACACTCACTCCCCTGGGGGTGTGCTGGCTCAGCAGGACTAAGCAGAAGTAAATAATTCCTTTAGGCTTTTAGGAATTAAGAGCATAGTCGCTATATTCTGTCAGAAATGCCTGTCTTTCTGGTTGTTTCTCACTTCAAGTGAGGTGCCCTCACTTCAAAGAACCATTGTGCAACACCCTGTACATACATAGCTTCTGTGTGTCTTTGACATCTGTGCTCAGATGTGGGCTCTGGCTGACAACACCAAGCTGTTCATGACACCTCTTCAATACAGCCTGTAGAAGGCAAAATAGCTGCATAAGTCAGCCTCCCCATAAGCAGAAATATTCCTCCTCGGGCAGCCCTTTGGCTTGCTCTGGACTAAAGTCAATTCTAAGCCAACACATATTGTGGCCAAACCAAGTTTTTTACCTTGAATGAGAGCTTAGACTTTAAGTTGTTTAAGAAGTCTGGAAACATGGCTAGATTTTAATATTTTTCAAGTTAGAATTATTTTTATTCATATACTTACACAGACTTTTTACTGTTATAGCTCAGGAGGGAAAAAACATCAAACTATTCAGAATTATTGTCCTTACAGCAGAAACTAAATGTCAAGGTCTGGCTGTGATCAAAGTAGATGAATTTCTATTGTATTCTTGTTGTTCATGCTTTGCTAAGTGAATTTACTGCTTATAAAAAGGTAACAGGTTGCCCTGTGCACAGAGGTCTCCTATTGATCTTCTGAACAAATGCGGCAGTGTGAGATTCCAGATGTTGTCTCCCTAATGTACCACTTCTCTGACCAGAGCGAGCACCACGACGGATCGAACAGAAGTTCAGTTGCAGTCCCTGGTTTATCTGCCCAGGCATTCGGTAATCCCAGAGCCACTGTGGGTGCTGATGAATTTCTATCAGGAACATGAATAAGACAATGCTTTAACTTCACCACAGGTTGCTGACCTGCCCCAAGACCTGGACCACTCAACAGAAATGGAAAATATATGTATATGGATATACTTGTATGTCTACATATATCTGCTCATTATTTCATGTCTAGGTATTCATTTTTCCCTTAGCCCCACTTTTAAAAGTGAGGAACAATGCAACTGTAAAATATCCACCTTAACAAAACAAACACTACATTTTCAGGATAAAAAGAATCTGTGAAGACTCTAAATTACCATAAAAGTAACTTGTAGATGAAAATTCTAACATGAACATTCGGAGAGTAAACATAGTTGAATTCACAACAGATTTCCCTGATTTGTTTCAATTTTATTCACCAAATATTTTTCCTAGTGAGTGTTGTAGAGTTTGTGTTTTACCTGTGTAATAAAGCTGTATAGAGATCAAGTTTTAAATGGCAGATGAGTTCTCAGCAGTAAGCTGGCATTCTCCTTGAAGCTTGTTAGGGCCCTTCACCATTCAAACTGCTAAGAATTTGAGACAATCTTTAGAATTATGTTTTTCTGGATTTATCCCACTGAGAGCTACCAGGGCAAAGCTCAGGGTCATTTGTGAAAGCAAGACTTAATCTCACTTTTCTCCACGTCACCTACAAGAGAGGAAGTTACTTAGGCTGAGAAATGCACTCAAAGAGAGAGATGTTTCACTAGGGAATTGTTAGAGTTCTTCAATTTCAGAAAAAAAGTTGGTTTACCAGTCTTGTGGCCAAAAAGTCTTTGTGAGTTTTACACAGAGAACCAAAATTGAGTTTATAATGAAACTTAATTGTAAATGTTGCATCTTTTAAATTAGTTTTCTTGATCTGTAATCTTAATATATCAAGATGTGGAAAAGTGCTCAGTTTATGTAGGTTGCTGTACGGACACTCACAAATTAGTCTTCCGCAAACTGCAGTTCTTTGAAAACCCTGTCCTGCTTTTACCAGGCACCTATGTTCCTATCATTGCATCCTTCTCAAGGAGTCCTGCAATTACTGAATAAAAGTACAGGCTAAAGTAATATTGAAATTAGTTGCTGTGCACAAGGTTCATTCAACTTGATTGTTGTGAACTGTTTCTCCCTTCCTTTAGTGGAAAAAGTTACTTTACAGGAGAGAGAGTGATTTTCACCAAACCTCAATATACACAGGACAGCTTTATGTTGAACGCCCATATAGCATGAGAGTATTAAGAAAAAATGTGAGACTCCTGTACTGTGACAAAAGACAAAGATCTCTGGTTTTTTTCACCTTGATTTAGCATTTACTAGCAAGCTACTGTTACACCAAAGTAAAAACCCATAGGACCTGATTAGTTGTGATGAATTAACATTAGACACTAATGGTTTCTATCTGTCTGGATGGCTTCTAAAATCATCAATCCCTGAGCTTATCAGAAATGCTGTCTGCAAGGTTCTGGCCTTCCTGGTATTTCCATGATGCTAATTGCTATCATTAGCAAGTTGACTCCTCACCAGAGACGCTTGTAAAGGACAAGGTTGTGGGATTGGTTTTTGGGTGATAAGTGTGCCATCTGCTTTCCTTTTACAGTCCCAGTCAGATAGATTCATCAGTGCCGCTTTAAAAGAAGTGCTGGAGGGGGGTAGGGGAAAAGCATTCTTTACCAGATGGTACCCAATATTTTATGATAGATGAAAAGCCAGATAAATTGATGGTGGTTAGACAATTGTTGTGTTCTCACTATTCTGCTGGTTACATTTCAAAGGAATGTCTTCAATAATAGCTACAGGCATCAAAAAGCAGGCTGATTGTGTCAGCCTCGTGTTACAACAAGGACAGATTTGTGCATTTTTTAGCCATTTCAGCTTGTGGGGCTTGGGAGTCTGCTTACCTGTGTGGTGTCACTGTGCTGGGAAGGGTTCAGCAGAGTGTCCGAAGACATCAGAGAAATAGCTGTGACTCAGCTGTGCTTCTCCTTTCAGCCCCATTTCCCTTACTCTGTTGTAATTTCTTTTATCTGCACTCCTCCCAGCTACTCTGAGCCACAGGGGCAGTGGTTTCAGAGGGTTTCCCATTTCTCATCATCTCTGTCCTCAGGTGGCTGCTGGGGAGATTAACAGATAAACACTCTCCTCTCCTTGGCTGTAGTCTGAGTGTGGATGAGGAGGGGAGAGGAGGGAGAAATGTTGCTTCTAAGCACTCTCATGCACACCAAAGCATCGTTTGAGTTTGCACCAGACAAACAGAACCTCAAACCACAAGGCAGATGAAATTTAAATCTGAAATTCTGCATAGGACTCAGGATTATCTGAAACTAAATGTCAGGCCACTGAGAAATCTGTGACTCTCTGCAGGTACCAAAGTCCCAGTTGTGAGGACTGACTTTCACTCCCGAAAGCAAGTAATGTTAGCCACCTTGCACACAAAATCTGCAGGAAGTTAAGGGGAGGGCAGTGCCAACTGCTTTTAAGTTTTGTGGTGAGCTACTCTGCTTATCGCGAGAGACTGTCCGTGGCAGTCCAGGTAAGTATTTTAAAGGGAGGTCTTGATGCTCCAGAACACCAAGGGGAAAGTTCAGAGTTATAAGTGTATTAGTTGAATATTAGCCACTAAGCTGAGGTGAGCAGGAGTAAAATGTCATCAGTGGGAGGGTTTTCTCACCCTTAATTTCCAACCCCTGCTGAGCAGTAAGGTGAGTGGAGAGTATTGTCTATAAAAGCTGTATTCCTGGTGGGTAAATTAAGAAGCAAGTATGAATTCAGACTCAAGTTTCACAACTGTTGAATTGTCATTTAACAGAATATACATAGAGTGAAATTTCCTGTGTTATGAAGTTCACATCTAAGGTGTGCAGCTTTGACCTGGATTCAAATTTTCCTGATTTTGAAAGCTGCTTCAAGTGCCCAGTTCAGTCATGGACCTGAGGGCTCCCCCTACCCTGCGCATGGCCCAGAACCCCATTTCACCCCCCACCCCGGGCTATCAGCCCCTGCCTCAGTGATGCCACAGCAGAGCCGGTTTCCAGCTTCTCATACCCCTGCCCTGCCTGACCATGGGTCCCCAAAGACATCCCTCTCCCCACAGTCCTACCCAACCATCTCATGGCCATGTCTGACCAAGGGTGTCTCCAGCACATGGTGCAGTGTAACACATACCCATTCATAGTAATAAAACTCATCGCTTTTTACTGAGGATGGTGGAAAAACAGGTTTCCTGCATGCAATTTTCTGCTAGAGCAGAACACAGTAAGGACATGATGACGCTAATTTGAGAGATGTGAATTGGTGCACTCCTGATGAAGTTTTATAATATTGAGTGTGTCTTTTCCGAGCACAAAAATATTGTGAGGACTGTACATGGGACACAAGTCACATAATTATATGTGGACATGGCAAGAGGATTAATTGTGCTACATTGTTAAAAAAAAAAAAGAAAAAAAGGTTGTCTGTCTGATGCGTTATAAATGGTAGCATGACTCCTTCCCACAGAAAGTTCACACCTTTTGGAAGTGTTGTGTGTAACCTTTAACACTCTATTAAAGTTGAATTAGTTTGAAAGGAACTAATTATTATTAAATGGTTTCCCTAGCAACACAAAAAGGGTTACCATAGTAGCCTCTTCTATGCAAATTGAAATATAGCCAGTCTAAAGCTTCATAGAACTGGGGATTTTAAAACCAAAGAAGAAAACATAAACTTCTTCCTTCACCTAATGAACCACTGCCATTACATAAAATCTAAGCTAGGTCAAACCCTGGGATTCCTTGTGTCGTCTTATTCCAGCTGCAATTGGTCTTGCTTGCTTTTCCCCTTCACTGAAAGTCTGAGGAAGGAAATTAAAAAAGGTTAAAAAATAACTCTATCCCCACATTATCCATCACACTGGACCAGAGAAGGGAACATCCCTTTTTTTCTTTGCCCTCTGATAGAACCTTATCATCAATAAATTTATATACAGTTTGACAGCATTCCTTTGGAGCTCCAGAAGCCTCTCTGAATCAAGAAAGCATGGAGTATTTTTCACAGTAGCACTGTGAGGTCAGTACGTAATTTTGTCACTGGCAAGAGATGACTAAACCACTAGGAAAAAATAGTGTGCCCAGTAGGTCACAAATCCCTGGTGGGTCCTAGTGTTGCTGTTTCTGTCACTGTATTTTATTCATATCCCTTTCTCTGTTTTCCTTAAGCTGGAGTGAGTAATAGTGCATGAACATTTGTGCCACTGGTCATGTTGCAAAGATTTACAAAACACAGCTAAACCATTTCCTAATCTCCTGATAATGCCACTGTTGTCGAATCAGATTTTAAAACAATTATTCAACATTATTTCCATAAAACCACAATATCCCAATTCAAAGGCCTATACAAGAATAAGTGTCTCTTTGAAAAGGTGAAATGAGTTTCTAGTCCATCAGGTTATGGAGAAAAGTTTAAAAAAATCCTTCCAAACCCTAGTGAGTGCTACATGCTCAACCCCTCCTCTCTCACCCCATGCCCCCTTGAGAATATTAAATGAATATTCCCAAATATTTGGAACTATAGGTCTGTCAGTCTAACCT
>VZTL01092238.1:0-27347 GCA_013400535.1 Scopus umbretta
TGCCCGGTTAAACCACAACAGTCAGATTGATTGAATCTCGGTTATTATGGCCAGCTGCTTGTGATTTGTAATCTGGGTCACCCGCCCCCCCAGCTTTAGGTAATACTAGATTTCAAACGACTCCATCCATCTTGTAAACAAATCCTAGCAGATTTAGTTACAAGATGGGCAGATCTATGCCCAGCCATTCATTTTTCTAGTCCTATAGGGCATGACACTGGTACACCGTGAGACGTTTGGGGCATTGTCTACTCAATCTATAAGGATGATGAGATCACAATAAATCATACTTAATCTAAAGAAATAATATTAAATCTAAAAAAGATCAGATTAAATCTAAACAGACCATGAGATCATAATCTAAGACTTCTGTGGTCACTGGACAATAGGCCATTCCTTTAGATTTTTCCAAACAGCTTCTGTTCTTGTTGAGGAGATATTGTTTATATTACTCTTAATACACAGAGGCTTTGAATAGTTTATGATACTTCTGTTTTTTCCAAAACATATTATATTTTTCCAAATTTGAATAGATCCATTTTTGCCCTTGAAAGAAATACAAAATGAAAACTCGCATGCTAATATTGATTGAGGCAAAAAAGTGATAGAAGCAGATTAAAGTTGTACTTTAGTGAGCTCCTCTACTCGATATGTATTTAGAATAACCACTATTAAAGTTTCTAATATTCTTAAATACGATATTCAACAAGTAGTGAAGAGTAGGAATTCTGCTTTCATTCATGCAAATGCAATTCCAGAGAGGTCTTTGGCTTTGTTCCTGAGTAGAAGAGCATGTTTCGTTTTTAAACTCTTTATTGAATGCATCCCTTTAGTTGCATATCTTTCCAGAATTCCCCGTTGCCCAGTTAAACCTCAATCATTAGCTCAGCCATTAGTTCCATCAGTGCCAGCTGGGATAAAATATAGCTCAGTTGGAACAACAGCATTTTAGACTCACCTGGCACTGCCATAAATTAATGACACAAGGTAAAAGACAGCGGCACATCCTTCCTCTAGACTTGATGCTAAGCTGGTGTAAGATCAGCTTCGTTCCTCTTAATTCTACAGATCCATGCTGAAATATATCAACTGATGGTCAACAGAGCTGGCCGCCATGTCCTGCTTAAAAACTGGAATGGATTACTTAGGGTCTGGCTCTGCAATGATATTTCCAAATTGCTGCTCTAGAGCACAGAAGCCACATCTCGTAAAACACTGCAGTTACTAATACACCTATCAACAAATGGGTAGCAACACGTGTCACTACCTGATACTAACCCTTCCCCAGAGGTTTAGCTCCAGTACCTGAGGAAGACTGTGAGAGACAGGAGTGGCAAGAAGAATCAAGAGAAATCCTTTCAATGAGGTCCTCACCACGGGTCTCCCTCAACTCATCTTCACAGCTGTCAGTCAGGTTGCAGTCTTCAACCTCTTCCTCATCACTAAGAGTTACCTTCAGTGCTTGGGTCGCTTTTTCTTGATGATCTGTTTGCAGGCCCCTAGACAACATCAAGTATCGCACCTTTAGTTAGCCTTTGAGCTGTGAATATGCAGCCAGCCAAGCGTAGCTTGGCATGGCCACACAGGTGAACACCCAGACAGCAGATTTAGTCACCCGCTGTGACTTCCCAGTTTCCTGGAGATATGGAAAATCATTCTAAATGGATCAGCCATCTAAGCTGCCTGTATCTGATTATCTGAAAGTGTCCTAAAGTTAATCAAGTGAAATGGAGCAGATTTAGAATACTACACATTGAAGTAACGTTGGAGAAATAAAGCCATTTTTACTTCCAAAACAACCATTATCTGTCTACGAGATGGGGGAATCTCAGCATGGTGTTATTTTCCTTTCAGCCTTTCATTTGGTTAGGCCAATGTGATGCTTGCCAAAAACCTCATCCACTTTCCCTTTTTCACTGTCTGCAGGTAGACACTGTCAGGGCCAAGAGTGTCTTACCAGTTATGAAAAGTAATTTCCTTGCTCTCACTAAGCAAATGAGTCTACCCTGCCTATGCTGGTCTTCAGCCTGTTCTAGAGAGAGGTCAGAGCTTCCCCCAGGTTTCTTCTCCCTTACCCACCCCACAGATGTTCCAGCGGGGAGGACTGATAGAACGATTGCCACCACAGGGACAGGAAGGCAGGAGGCCAAGATTATCCCCTGAAACGACCACCAGGTGGCCAAAGAGTTTATTTTATTATTACAGCAGAAAATGAATGCCCATTTTACTGCATGACAAGATTTCTCCCATGGTCTCACCACTTGTGCTGCTCTCTCTGTATTCTCTGTTCAGAGAACACATCTTCCTGGTGCAGATCTCCTCGAGAGCTGTAAAGGTTTTCCATCCTCATACCACAGAGTTTCAAAGGGCTCACTACAGGTGGCTGCAAAAATGAGAGTTTTCTAGTTATCAAGAGCAAGTTATCTTGCTCTCCCCAGCTCCATTTCTAGATTGTGGTTTAGAAGGCATCAAAGTCCACTGCTACTCCTGAGATTTCAGATCACCCCTCACCATCTTCTTGCTCTTAATTTTTAAGAAGCCCCATGCCCCAGTTGCACACACTGTTACAGCTTGAGAAACCCAGGGTGGCAGTAACCAAAATGTTGATTTATATCTCACTGGTGTATAAGCCTGTAGCATCTATGCCAATAAGCATATTAAGACCAGTACCACAGAAACTGCATCATTCAGCATTTGACCACAGTCCCCTTCCACATTCCAGTTTATAACACACAGTAATTCATGCAAATGTTCAAATTTGTTTCAGAAAAGCCTCCAGTGCTCAGGCAGTGGCAGCAGAGAGACATTTTTTCCAGCGGTTCTTTAACATCTGTTGTCAGCATTAAGTGAGGCTGCTGACAGCACAGCGGTGCAGGCGTCCTGTGCTTGCCGTTTCCCCGATTTAGCACAGCCTGTTTAAACGTACGAGTGTGCATCCATGCCGTATTGTACCTCAGGGCCCACAAAAGCTAACCACGATGAGCCAGACTGCACCCCCTTACACACGTGGGTATCCTCTCGCTAAGTTACTGCCAGAATGAGCAGGCTGACCCACAGAACTGGGGTGCCACCCCACTGCCAAGAGGAACAAACTTTGGCTTTGTGTTTGTTTAGTCAACAGGAACAACCTTGCAGCATTAGCAATCTGACTGTTTATGCCAACATCAAAGAAACACTGCTGAAAAAAACCTTTTGCTTAATAGCTGTTGTAGAAATACCATCAAATTTTGCAATTCTGCCTTGTGTTTTGCTCAGCCAGGTCAATAGGAAATGCCCCACCAGCAGCTGATATGTGATCTTCATGTGTTCCTTTACAGCTGATGGTTAATTGCTGCTTGCATGTGGGCACCTTTGTAACATCAGGGCAAGAGACTCTCCGTCCTCCTCAAGGCCAATTGCATGTTGGGGGGCTTTTGGGCTACAGAAGACAGTGAGCTGCCACAAGCCACAGTGGGAGTTCAGCTTATCCCAGGATTTACGGGGGTCACCAGGCAAGAAGATGAAGTATACAAGAAATACATACACCTAGCTTTTGCCTCCTTGCACGAAGGGCCTTGGTGGGGTTCCCACATATAATCTGACTGAGTCCTAAGAAAAAAGGAAAAAAGAAAACATTTTACTCCAGCGTTTAAGAAATGGTGCTGTCTTTGAAATCAGCCAACGTCATTTCCCATAGACAGGAGGATGTAATATTTCATGGTGTAGGTTCACGATGTCAGCTGGCATGGCCTGACACTGCTGCTAAGAGGCAGTTTCTCTGTTTTTACCAGAATCTGTCTCCTCCTGCTCCCGCCCTGCCTCCTCCACTGTGCTGGTGCAAACATTTATGTGGCCACATGCTGAGTCAGATCAGGGAACAGATCCAGATTAAAACTAAATAGGCTTTGGGGGTTTTGTTTGTTTGTTTGTTTTGCTGGGTTATTTTTCAGCTGGATCTTGATCAGAATTAGGTTCCCCGTGTGGCTATGCAGATGCTCTTGCCAAAACAAGAGACAAGGCAGCAAAGGGGCAGGGAGAAGCAGTGAACACCGGGTGAAGCTGTCTATCAGTAATGCTAGCTACCTACAGGTGCACGTAAAATTACAGTCTCATTCCCTGGCAAGCTGTACTCTGTTTCCATGTGCTTTTCTGAATGAGCACTCAGCTGTTGACACTGCATTGCTTCATCTAGCTCATCATCCTGAGTCCTACCTACAGCAAGGAACTGAGGTGGGACTGGCATCTGAGAGAAGCAGACCACAATGCTGGGAAAACAAACACCATCTTCCTATCTGACCTGCATTCTATGGGCCGGTGGATTTGCACTGTCAAGGTCTTTCCAGGACCCACAGAAGGATGTCTTGGGAAGTGCCAAATATTGAACCAGAATTGAACTCCTTTTCCATCCAGCTGTCCCCAAGAGGTGCTAACTTGGCAGTACTTCCAGGTGGCCAGGGCACGAAGGGCAGTGGTACACCTGTATATCAGGTATGTGAAGTCAAGGAACTGACTCCTCTTGCTGAGGAACCCACCCCTGGAAACCCAAAAGAAAGTGCTCATTGACAGCAGCGATGCTGCTGCAGTATTAGACTGGTGCACATAATTTGAGCACATGATCCAATGGGGAGTGAAAGTGCATTGCCATGCCTTTCTAGAGGACTACCTTGGACCACATTCCTATGACTGAACAAGGTGTGCCCAGATGTGACTGAAGGGAGCCCCAGCTAGGCCGATGTGTAATTTACAGAACTGAGCAGAACAGCTTTTTTCACCGGTGTGAAAGGCAACTTCAGCAAGGGAACACCACTGCAGTATGGGGCTGTCAAGAGGGACATAATGCATGGGGTGAGGGGCTGAGGAGAGGGAAGCCCAGGTGGCTTGCACCTTCTGCTGCAGGGGGACATAAAGAAAAGCCCACACTAGAGCAGGTGAGTCTCGTGGATGAAAACACATGCTGAACCTGATGTAGCAGCAGCACGGGTGGGTGGTATTAGAAGCACCCAGGCTTTCATCAGCAATAATAACACTCAGAAGGAGGTGGAGGTGTGGGAAAGAACAGGATTAAAAAAACATACGTTACCATGTGTCAAATCACTGGAGTCATCTTCTGGGAACAGCTCGGGATCTGGGAAAGGACAGCCACTGTACAACAGGCGGGCACTGCAGGGTCTCCTTGCATTAGCAGACAACTGTGCAGTTCCAAGTCTGGAAGTTGTCAGGAGTCTTGGGCCGCATTCAGATGGATCTAAGAGAGAGGTTTTGCTAGTGTAAGCACGGTCGTGCAAGGCTTCAAAGAACACCATCACTGTACACTGCCAATACGGTGACTGCTGCTGCACGCTTGGAGTATAGGGGACAGAAATCTGTCATTGCAGCTACAAAAAACATGTTGGAACAGGTCAAGCTTGGTGAAAGTGGCCCTCCTGGTGCTGCACACAGTCCTCTGTAGCTGTCCTTTTGCAGACAGCAAAACCTGCAGATCCCCATCTAAACCAAAATCCCTTCCCACCCTCCTCCTGGTCCTGGGCACCAGGGACAGGCTGCTGGCTGAGGATGGGGTCAGGAATCTCTCTGTGCTTGCTACCCACTTCCAATCACCCAACAGGTGGGCCTGGATGTGTCCAGGGCTCTGCTACTTCCCTTGCCTGCACGCCTAGGCTAAGAGTAAGCTGCTTCTCATTTGCTGCCCACCTGCCTGCAGGGGAACCACTGCAGGCTTGCCACAGGCACAGTCCAAGCCCCCAGTCTGAAAATGTATTGCTTAAATGCCCAGGCACAACACAGATGGCGACGGCCACCTTGCCAGAGCTGTGAGTTAATCAGGGCAAACCATGTACCCGGAGTTATGGAAAGCTGGAAATGGCAGTGACAGATTTTTCCAGTACTGCCACGGAGACAGATACTTCTCTACCACAGAAAGAAAGGCGAAAACTGAATTTTCATAATGGCACAGGGCAGGGTGGATACAAAAGCTAGCAAAGGCAGACAGAGCCCTGTCCTCTTACCTGCCCAACCACCGACTGTCCTGGGAGCACAGCACAGCTGTAAAAGCAGCATGTGCAGCCAGCAACCCACAGGAGAGCGGATTTCATTTCGGTGCCTAGATGAATAGCGTGCTCTGTAAAGTGTTGAGCATCTACCAGCTCCACAGTGGAGCAATCAGCCCTACAATAATATGTTCATTTCCTTAAAAGCTGAGTATTAGGGACCTTTAAAATATCTTGGCCCTAGTTGTTAATACAATCCCATGAAATACACAGTGCATGAAAAGCACCAAAGTCAACATTGCTATAGGAAAGAAAAAAATATGGGATGTCTAAACCTGACCATACAAGCTCATCAGTTTAGAGCTGAAGGCAAGAATACAAGCCTGGTTACACTAGGAAACAATACGAATTCACAATTTTGTGCTCCGTCCCTACTGTTTCAGTCAGCCCACTTTGTTAACTGGGTTTCTGAAACATAGCTGATGTTGCCAAAGCAGGATCACTGAGGGATCAGATTCTAATGGATTTTTCCCCTACCATAACTACTACTACAACTAATGATTTGGACCCACAGGGATTAAATAAATGACAAACATATGGACTTATTCCAAAACAAACTAAATTTTTAATAGAGTACAGTTGGCAGGCAAACCACAAGTGGGGGGGACTGGGAAGCCAACTGCATTGCCCACACTAATGGGAAGCAACAGGAGCAGTTATAGGACGTACTTTGTAATATTTAATGGTACGTGGTAAAGTGCATGTAGCATGATACATAAAAGCATGGATGTCTGAACTATAACCAAGGCAAGAGGACAACAAATTTATTTTCAAACCATTTACTCTCTACTAATGAATGTAATGGACTTAATCACAGAGGCAAAGAAAACGGAACAGATCTATTACAAGACCACGCGATCTCAGTTACAAGGATGTTGCTACCATTGAAGGGTGGTGACCAAACTGCCTTTCCTATTACAAAATTGGAGTAGGAAATCCTGCTACTTCCATGCTACATGAGATTGCTTGCTACCACGGAAAGGGCTGTGAACAGCTGTTGTTGAAACATTCCTTTCCAAGCTTTGCTTCTTCCTGTCATGCAGAATGAACACTAAGTACAGACTTCCAGCTACTGCTGGATTTGCTTGATGCTCTAGAAGTCATCTGTGTTTTTCTGGTCTTGATGCCCAGCTTAGGACAGCTTTCATTTAAATCTGCACTGTGCTGAATTCCAGCTTCCTCACTTCCCAAGTGAAGAAGACAACATCCTTCATCCCTTCACTATAATTAAACGTTGACTTTGAAGAGGCCAGCTCGCTCTTCTTCTTTCTTTTTCACACCTCATAACCTGAAAAATGAACTTGGATAGGGAACCTGACTTACCTAACCATGAAATGTCTCCAGCTAAACCACCTTCCTTGATGGATTCCTTGATGATTAGCCAATCCTTACGCATCTTCTTGGAAGGAAGGAGAGCAGTCTGGCTTGCTGGTATTTCGTCCAAATACTCCAAGTGGGGAATGAGTTTTTTTACTTCAGCTCTGTAATTATAATCTGGTGTCTGGAGAAATTGAGAAAGTGGTCACTTGAACAGTTTATTTAACAGACTGTGGACTTCCACCAGCAGCACAGCAGTGTTCAGTTTGTATGACTGCCATATAACTTGAAACACTTTCTACAAGGCAAACCTATTCACCTCATTCAACAGAAATAAATACAGTCAGGAGTTTCATATCACTGTACTTTCTCCTCACATAATTTCTACTCAAATTGATCAGGAACATGTCCTGAGCAGTACAAACACATGCCCCCCATCCACAGGTTCCTTTGCTGTTTACGCACTGACGACTTTGGCATTTGTCTTTGTTATATTATATATAATGTACAAAAGTGTAGAAGGCCACTGATGCCCACAGCAAACCTGGGCACCCTCAGCATTCAGCCAGCCTTTCTCCCTGCTTTTGCAGTTCTCTGGTTGCTGCATCAATAGTCAGGTGATAGGAAGACTTGAAAACATGTTATGAGTACTGCTACACCTGCTGGATGGAAAAAGAAAAAACATTTCCATGGGTCGGGTTTTGAGGCACACCTGTAAACCAGCTACAGTGCAAGGAACTGCTCTGTTTTTCTGGGCAGTCTTCACGGGTTCGGTGTGTGATTTTATACACTGCTAGAAGCGATGGCTTACTTTGAAGTATGTTTTCTTCTGCAAGAGTTTGCATGCCAACAGCAGGTGCACAGAAAGCTAAAATGGACTGCACTTGGGTTTCTGTTCTGTGTGCTGGAAAAACAGCGCGACTGCTCCCAATGTGTGGGACTGTGTGACAGCCACGGGGGAAAGCATGGGTGCAGCCCCCTTCTGCATGTGTGGGTGGAGCTGACATATTATAAAATGATTCACAAGCACATGCCAATGCCTGGGGACCTCTGAGCAGCAAGGCCACTCCAGAACAGTTACAACTGTGCTGAGAGCGTGCTGCAAATCGGGCTGTTTTGGTGGATTCCAGCATAGAAAGACACCTTCACGTGGCACCTTCATCTTTGGGAAAACTTAGCAGTACCTCAGGGCAGACTGGGTCGTGCTGCTCTGCAATGGGAATACTTTTGGTTAAAATAGTCTCAGATCACAAAAGGCAGCAAACGGTGATAGCGATCTCTTCTACTTAAAGAAAGAACAAAGCAAGAGTGCACTGCTACTGGCAGAATATGAATGGACAGCTACCTACAAATCACAACTGCTTCATCCAGAGAAATGTTACGCTTTTTAAGACATTGCATGCAATATTAGAAAACCCCACAAAGCCTCATTCTCTGTGGGACCTGGCAGGCTGCGTGCTCCCTCCCTCCACACAATGCAGCTCCGAGGCTGGCAGAGGGAACTCACCAAATAAAGTGTGTGTTTGTTGTGGTTAAGAGGCAGACATTAGATTTCTCTAACTAAGCCTTTAATCTTAATTTAGAAAATGAGTCAACCAATCGCCATGCTACCCCGTACCACATGTACTCTGAACAGTGCCTGGCTACAGCCAATTTCCAGCCATGTCCTGTTGGAGAGAAGCATCATGTTACGCTCATGTTACATTACTGCAACAGATGCTGCAGAATTTATCATCAGGTTGTTGTTCTTAGTTTAGATAACAGGGGGAGATGAGCTCATCTGAAAATCAAATTACAGAGAGCAAACAGGCCGTCTGAAGAAAGAGCAGTAAATTTAGCTGGACCGTTCTGTAGATTAAAAATAAATAAATAGGAGA
Source organism: Scopus umbretta (assembly GCA_013400535.1). Lineage (NCBI taxonomy): Eukaryota > Metazoa > Chordata > Aves > Pelecaniformes > Scopidae > Scopus > Scopus umbretta. The sequence goes on from VZTL01092238.1 coordinate 9,221, forward strand.
GCTTTTACAGAGCTGTAGCAAGGGCCAGACTGCAAGAGCTTGAGGACTTAGAGTTGGCCATCTAGGGCACACCAAAGTAAGCCCACATCTATTCTTTTTTATGTTTCAGGTGACTTTTCTATACCGTGAAGAAATGCAAACAACATCAGTTGAAACCAAGAAAGTGACAAAGCTCATGGAGAAGCTCCTGGCAGCTGAGGGCAGGGCTAGCTTTGTAACTACCCCAGGGCTGAGCAGCTTCCCAACACGGAGGCTGGGTGGGAGACTACAGTGAACTTACAGTCTGCCTCTGTTACAGCTCAGTGTGTAAAACCTAGTCATGCAGACTCCCTCATCAAATTCTGGCCGGCATTTGAATGCAACTACTTGCACAGGAGTAGGGACAGCCCTCTAGGGCACACCACCACATACCTCTCTGAACTCTCCTCTTTGAAATACTGTTGCATGACAACATGCAGCAGCATCCCAAGGATTGATCTCCTCAGCTAAACAAACCAAGGGCAACCTGAGATTTCTCCATCACAAGTACATTTAAGGACTGAAGATGCCAAGTGAAAACTACATCCTCCAAAAATACCACTTTTGTTGAGCAGGAACAACAAGCGAGTAGAAACAGATTATCTATGCTGTTAGGATATACCGCACCATTTTCATGGTAGGAAGCTATGATAAGGAAGTGTCAGAAGTTGCCTTTGTCTCCGTGGGAGTAAAAGAGTACGTAGGCATGCTTTGTCCATCAGAAGCAGGCAGTGCTTCCTTACTGTAGGAACGTTTTTTCCTCTCATGATTGCATCTTCCGTAAGGGAGAAATGTTGATGGAGAAATCATTTTGGTTATAAATAGTTACAAGTGTGGTCTCTCAAGTACACTTCTACCAGTTCAAAACAGAAAGGCAAGTATATAATATTTTCTTTTGGATTCCAGAGAGAAAAATTATGATAGCTAAAGCACTATCTTATGTGGCTCCTTTTACTGAGGGATATGATCTAGCTAACAATTATATCTGAAAAATGCTAATAACCCAGGTAGCTAAAAAGTGCAAAGATTAAAAATGCATATATCTACTACATGATATGGTGTTAGTGATAGCATTTCAGTTTTCAAGTCTAAATCCAGTACAAATATCAAACCCAAACTTTTATGCAAATGAATGGCATGGGCATGATCACTTTGAAATGCACAGCGATGCTATGGAACATGGCACTGTGGAGTCACAGCCCCAGCTCCTGCTCTGCTTTCTAACCCCTTCATTATCAGCTCTTTACAGTGCCATTGGGGATTGTGCCATCCTTAGCGAGTCCTGCATATTGCATACCTATGCGTGTGTGCATAGGCCTGTGACCTTCCAAAAGACCTGGATGACAATATATTGTGTGCTGGACATAAACTGCCATCTGATGATATGCGTTAGATGCTATGTGACCAAAATGAGGAACAGTCTTATTTGACCAAGATTTTTAAACTCTGATTTTCCTCCTGTTACCTTTTCAGTACATGCCAAGATGCTTGTTTTTATATCCCAACAATGCTTTTCTTTGAAGCAGGGGAAAGTGAGAGTACCACAGCTCTGAGACTGTTCATGTAGCATTAGATCTCCCTTACTTTTCTTGTTGAGTGCCCTGAAACCCAAAGCAAATCATGTATTACTGTGTTTTCATCTTTGTGACACAGAGGATGTCATGCCCTCAACGAAATACCTCTGCAGAAATGATTTTATCATTTCAGTATGTAAGAGGTGAATCACTGTATTTTGTACCTTCAGCTTTTGCTGAAGGTCTTTTTGGTCATTTCATTTTAACCTTTCAGGGGAAAGGAGAACAAGCAGTTCCTACAATATAGCTTTCCTAGTTATCTCAAGCATCATTTTTCTGAAAGTTCAACTTTTGAGCGTGATGGTCCTGGAGCACTTGCTGTTGGACTGGAGAGCCTTCAAAAGAAATGCAAAAGCCCAGAGACAGATATCTAATTGAGACATTGCAATTGGCACATCTTATAAGAAAAATAATGGCTACTTTCTACCCTGCTCCAAGATCCCTACAAGCTAGAAGGATCCATACAGCTGGGGTCCATGCTCTCTCCTTGGTCTTCCTTTAAGAAGCCTGTTGCACTGCAAGCTAGGAGAAGACAGAACAGCTGTATGGATCAGAACATCTGATTTCTAGTTTAACCTCATTCTCACAGGTAAGAAGGAACACATTGCTAGGAAACAGGCCTGAGTCTTTACTAGCACTCCTTGTATTTCATTTGTGCTCATCTTGGAGACAATACCCATGAGAGGACAAAATCAACAGAAATTGAAGATGGTAAATGTATCCCATGTCATCACTCAGAATGATACAATAGGAAGATGCAGAAACGTTTCTCATTTCCAACTCAAACTAAAAAAGTACTGCCAAAAGTTAACACGATACGTGCAAACCAAGTCCTCACCTCTGCAGATTCTGCAGTTGGCTTCAGACAAATAAGGTTGCCCTCCACTGTCAGGCGGCTCAGCTTGCAACAAAGTCCCAGGTACTGCATCTGGTTGATGTCCTCAATATTGTTCCCTTCCAGGTCCAAAACCTCAAGGTGATCCAACCAGGTCAGTTGGCTCAGGTCAGAGATATTGTTATAGGCTATGTAGAGTTCCTCAGCAGAAGTAAACAGAATAAATATGTATACCACAGGCTTGCACAAGTAACACTCAAGCTTTGCAAAATGTTTTCTAATACTTGAAATATTACATGGCACAGCATGAAATTAGCATGGAAGTGAACATTTTTCAAGTGTGGCTGTTGCTGCCTTAAATAACTAGTGCTAATATGGCAACAAATGCTATGCTGCATTAGGCAACTTCAGGATCAGACCTGAATGTTACACCTCATTTAAAAAAAAATACTGTATCATCTTTTAAAATTACACATGCAATACAAGGCATCCAACCAAAGTCCTTTAGAAAAACAAACAGTGAGAAAAGAACAAAGACTACAGGTAAAAAGAAGAGTATCAACTGAAGATAATTTTGAGATTGTTGTTTGGCAGCACACATCTAGACTTACTTTTAGAGAGCTGCAGGAAGAGATCCCATCTAAATCTGAGAGCCCACAGCAAGCCATCCACAGGACGCGGAGATGGGACAATGTGGTTCCAAGATCCCTTATAAAAGAAACAATTCAAGCTCTATTTGAATGGGTGAAGGAACTCAAGACTTGCTTTCTTTGTTGCAAGACTAGGCCACTGCTACTTCCTTCAAATCTCACATTGTTTACAAGAAATGTCATTAAAAGTGTTCATCTTCAAAGGTGGAGAATAAAATTATACCCCTCTCTATTCTCTCTCACACAGACATCTTTGTTCTTGTATGACAACATGTCACCCCAGTTCAGTTTGATTAAGATTCTTCCAAGAGCTACATCATGGTAATTCTGTCATAAATTGCAGGTAATTGCTAAGAATTAAGTGAGATTTGCTTATGCTGGCATCATTTGCTCTACACACATAACCCAAATTAACATATCTGAGCTGACTGCACCATCATCTCACTCTGTTTTCTTATGGCGTTACCTTTCTTCTGATTTTGTCAGAAGGAAACGTCACTCTTGCCAACTAGCAGTTTTTGAATCAGCAGAAAATTATAATCCTTTCCATCCTATTTTTCTACCGTTTAGGTCTGGCAAAATATAAACAAGGGGTCTTTTGTATGAATTCCAAACTTGCTGGTCCTAAGCCAGAAAAGCACATATTGACCTGCTTAACTCCAAGCATGTGTAACGTCCCACTGCGTTACAACAGTTACAACAGTATAAAGATAATGCAAAATGCCAAAATGGTGGCAAATCAAACTGGGGGCTTAACCACCTTCCATCTTTGGTAACATTAAGTTTCATAAAGCCACTACTCAAACATGAACAAAACACAACACTTTATCAAATCCCAAACCAACCAAAAGATCAGAATTCTCTACTGTAGCTGTGGTATCAGGCTATCGGAATAAGAAAGAACTAAACAGTGGGGAACTAAATCCAAGGACAGTTTAGCAGGGGAGGTAGAGACTAGCACGGCATTCACAGAATCACAGCAATGGTTGAGGTTGGAAGGGACCCCTGGAGGTCATCATGTCCAACCCCCATGCTCAAGCAGGGCCAATTGCTGAGGACCACATCCAAACAGCTAAAACAGTTCTTAAATAGAGATTCTTGGACTTCAAAATTGTGGATTAGCTATCTTTTATAATATCCATTTTTATAATAGACATTATAATATATAATATATACTTTAATGCACTGCCTAGGGAACATTGCAGAAGATAAAAGAATATGATCACGGGGTCCCTTCTGATCTAGGAATAAAGGTAAAAGTTCTCTTACTCATTTCTTCTCTTTATGGACCATGGGGGAAAAAAAACAGCTTCGCATTGCCCCCTGAGAACCTCTTGTAGTTTTGATGCACCTTCACAGCAAAAAACCCTGCAGATTGCCTGCTTCAGGGATACTGCACAGCCAGCCAGCTGAAGAGGTCAGGAAGGAGTACTTTTACAAGTGGGGATAGGTGTATTCTTGTCTGTGTTTTTTGTTGTTTCTCCACCATCTGAACACTTGGGAAGGGCCATATCAGGAGAAAGGAGACTACATAAGGCTGAATAAAGGAGGGATGCATGGAAAAATATCCCCAGATGCCTCTCTCTTGTGATTTGCCAAATACAGGGTCGAATAGGAGTTTCTAGGGTGAAATTGGGGATTTCCACCCCTCTGCCTTCTGGGGCATGGTTTGTCCACGGGCGTCATTCAGACCTATCTCACTTCATGCATCCTCTACCACTGCAGGGGCCCCAGGCATTGGGTGCCTCTGATCACCTCTTCCCTGGATGCTGCAGATTTAAGTAAGCTCACGATGGATACACCATATAATGTGTTTACGTAACATTTTATAGCTTTTGAATTACCAACAGTGCAGCTGATCTAATGGCCAGAACAAAGCAAATAAGAAAATTCTCAGTCATACAACACATCTCTTTCTGTCTAAGGCTATTCCTCCTTACAGGAGAAAACCCTCAACTGCCATAAACCACAACTCCTCCACTGAATTTTGTGCATCTAGGCAGCTTGCCCGTACTGACACAGGACGTCGCTGTCTAGTACAGAGACACAAAGACAAAGAAAGCCATGCACACACAGAAACTTCCTTCATGTTTATACAATACAGGTCCTTCAGTGAGCTTGATGCAAACTTACTTTACCTCATCCCTTAGCTATCAGGGCAATGGGGAACACTTGCCACTGTGACACTGTACCTGTGACCACATAAGCCCCTAAAAAGACAGAAGTTTGTCACATTTCTTTCCAGGTAATTCATATTTGCCTGACATGACGGATCGTAATGTCCCTGTATATCATCATGTCCCCAGCCTTGCAGGAGATCTTCCAGGGACTATTTATGCTGTGCATATTTTATTAAAAAAAAACCAAACGCTGGTTCTAAGGCTTCCTTAAGGAACAGATGCCTCCCAAAGTAATATTTGCAGAAATTTATTATTAGATTTGCAAGCTGCGTGCCTATAATAAGAAATAAATTATATTAAATTACAAAAGCAGAACCTACCATCAACCAAGGCCAACGCATCCATAAACAGAAATATGGCATTAGGAGTAATGTGGAGAAATTACATTGCTCATTTCATGATCCACTTCAAGCACTGATGAGTTTTTCAAATTTGAGGCTAATTTTGGTGCAGAATTTTCTTTTCTGTCAACTGCTGAACATAGGTAAAGGAGAGCAGTCACTCTCATTTTTGTACCATTAAAACAAGTGTTTCTGATAGACACTCCGTTTATTAGGCCAGCAAAACTGAAGACAATCCTAACCTGATTACTTTACATATAGTATGGTAAGGTATGAGTAACGTGTTTTTTTTTTTCTTTTGCCTTGTACTTCCTAACTGAAGGGCTTTTGCCACAGAAGGAGCTTTCAGTAATATGCTTGTTCCTAATGTTTCTCTGTCAATATAAAGGATGCCAAAACAAAGCAATGGATTAATTCCCAAGCAGTTTTTACATAAGGCCCCGAGAAACAACAGCTATCCCCTCTACTGTTAAAACCTTGATCACTTCATGCATTTTTGAAGAAGCAGTCTCCTGCTCCTACTCAGAGGTCAAAGGGTCCCAGAGTTAAATCATATTTCCCTCTGTGTGTTACAGTTTTCAGTTCCAGTGCTGGCTATGGTTAAACCCGGTGTACAAGAACGGGGTCAGTCCCTGCTCAAACTGTCTGCAAAGTCATGCACAGCACGTATTCACTACGAATTATTAGCTAACGAGTTTTCAAGCATTCTCCTGCTGCAGACACCTTCAGAAGACGATGCTAATTTAAATTACTTCTAAAACCTACTCACCTTACTCTTCACCATTTATGCTGCCAAGTGTATAGTCTCAACTCCACTCAAGTTTCATTCACGGGTTGCAGCTCTGACCCTCCTACAGCTAACTCTGGTGCAGGTCACGAGTAGCATGTTTAAGGTTAATACTAATCAAAGTTGACTAGTATTAGTATTCCAGACAAAGGACTTTGTTTGTATATCCCATGTGTTGGGTACTTGCAAAAGGCAGAACTGCTGCGTGTTTGCAATGCAAGCCAGTATTTGATAACGGGGTCTCATTGTTAAAAAATGCTTATATAGACACTTCAGAAAAGAAAAAAGCATGGAAGCTAATGGAACTGGTTTCTTACGAGGCTAAAGTTGGCTGTCCCAAGCTCACCTTTAACCCATGAAACAAGACACTAAGAAAGCATGAACTTTGTTGCACTAAGTGTTTGGTATCACTTGGTCCACTTTTGCTCTCTATACTCTATTTCAAGAAAGGGAGTTAGTAAGCCAAGGTATTTTCACCCCTTACCCTGCAAGAAGAGCACTCCAGCTCTTACGGAGAGCACGTCACTGCTGTCCCTCCTTCCCTGCTACAGCAGACAGACTGTAGTGAGGAGAAGAGGCGAAAGCCCCAGCCCCGACAGCAGAAGTTCACTACAAGTTAAAGCCAGGCACAAAGTTCCCCTTGCTGACTCTGGGGTCGTGCTAGCTGCTGGAGGAGCCTAAAATTCTGGGTCATGCGGTCACATTTTGGCCCATTTGCAGACCTTTACTCCTGCATCTGTAATGAGTCATCTCCAGTCAGAGATGTTATTATGGCAAAGCACATCTGCAAATATTTTATTCAGTAACTAACAAACTAATCTTTTGGAAGCTGCATGAATCACGCTGCAGCATCAGAGAAAACTCCCTCATTAATTACTACACAGATAATTGCCCCCAAGAGCACGGCTGCTGTAAGGTGAAACAGCAATGTAACTCAAAGCAAGCTGCTCCTGACAACCGCATGCACCTGCATTTCTGAAAATACTTCTGAAATATTCTGGCTGGTGAGAAGAACACTGAAGAACTTGCAAGAGATGGGAGTGCCTCTAGCTCTGGCATGTCCATCTCGGAAGGGGTCAGAGCAAAGCGAGGAGTTCTGTGAGCATGCACGACTGCCGTCTGTGTGCAAGTGTGCACATGGGCACGTTTTCATTTATAAGTGCAGAGGGTCAGATCAACCCAAACTGGGAAGATGCATCTTGTGACTTTTTAACAAGAGATGGAATTAATGGGAATCTGCACGCTGATAATCTACCAGCACAAATTATTTTAATATAATAATACATTCTTAATAATTTACCAGGGTAGTAGGAGAGAAAATCCACTATAATTATGCACACAGTGTAACAAAATACCCCCCCCAAAAAATCACCATTGACTGAGACTAAAATTAATGAGACATGTGTCAGAGACCAGAACCCTCTTGTATTAGGCACAATATAAACATATAGAAAGTGACAGCTTCTATTGCAAAAATAGGGTAGAGAATATGATTGATAAGTTTGACAGCTGAAAGAGGAAAAAGATGAGACATTGTACAAAGCTGTTGGCAGCTGGTCGTATGACGCAGCACAGGAGTGCCCCAGTGACGTGCAAACAACAAAGAGCATATAGAAGGAACCAGAGGACACTGTAGAGGAAACGTAGCTCCCATTAATATACACAACGGATAATTCAATCCCAGTGGACAAGTGTCCCGTCCCAAGTGACGTGGAAGCTGGGAACTTTACAGAAAGGGCAAGGAATTAATAGGCAAAGCGATTATATATCCTGCTCACTTCTGTTATGGTTCATGCAGGTCAGATTTCAAGCAGAGAGACAGAGCATGGGGTGGGAATGCGTACGTCCTATCTTTGGTTGTGATAAACACAGGATTACAGCCTCGGAGGTTGCTAAACCAGTGGCCTCCAGAGTAATTACCCCCCACACACACCTATGCGCTTGCCTACAGAACACACACTGAATACCAAATCCTGTTTTTAGTATCCAAAAGTGCCAAGAAACCAACACAGACTCCCCTAGTTTCACCTTGAACCCACAAACTTGCATTTATAATTGATTTTCAAAAAGTAATATTAATAACTGAAGGGTTTGAAACCTGGGTTCCAACTATCTCCAGATACTGCTGCAGGGATGGGAACTCATCAAACGGCTCTGTGTTTCTGTGAGAGTCTTGGCAACGCCCTCCCCACTTGTGCATGACCATTTAGGATTTTTTCCCATGAAATTTGATGCTCCCATCTTGTCATCACTCCTCCAGACGGAGGGGAGAGCACAGGGGCAAGGAACAGTTTGGCTTACAACACCTAATAACAAGTTTGAGAAATAGTAATGTGTTCTTCCATTAATCCAACATCCTTGTTCTTCAGGGATTGATTCGTTCCAGCCAAAATTTCACTGGATGGAGACCAGACCTAGAGAGCCAAATCCTGCTGTTGGTTTCACCACAATAAATCTTAAATAGCTCCACTGTGCTCAAGCTACCCAGTAAACACTTAAAACAGCACAACCCTGAACACATTCATCAGCTTGAAAACCATCGTTTCTTTTTGGAAGCTGGTTTTGAATCATTCACCTAGAAATAAAACACTAAATCCACTGAACTTGCAAACAGTATCTCAAAGCACACATGCATCTGTTGAATAAATCTTCAGTAGCAATACATCTAAAATAGCAAGAAGCGGATATTATTTATTTTTAAAGGTTGCTCTGAAAACTAATACAGAGAGGTAATTAGAGAGATTTAGATTTTTAAAGTGACCAAACGACAGTCTTACAAAGTAAAGGGGAAAAAAAAAAAAAATCTCATCTCTGATCTACAGAAATGAAGTTGAATTTATCAAGCCGCACTGTGATAACAATGCCCATATGTCAGCACACAATGGTTTGGTTGTACAGATAATTCTGACATCAGAAGCAAAAACTTTTAAAGCCTGAACATTATTTAAATCAGTAACATATGTTCTAATAGGAAGCTTACATAATAGTTTCATTGTACTCAAATAGCTGTAAAGTATTCAAAATTGTAAAACTGATTGTATGCATGTGTTGCTCGTACTTGATCAAATCCATGACACAGCCCCCAACTCTGCAAGCAGCGCTGAGGCCACATCCTTATGTCCCTGCAGTGTCCTTTTGCGGTCAGACAAATGTCATATGAATGTGAAGACCTGACTTGCTTTGCAGTATTGCAGTCTTGGTTGGTTTTGTACTCACTCTTCCAAATTCAAGTAGCAATATGCTGAAAAACATCGGCTTGGGTCTCCTCTGCCTCGCACCTCACAGAGCCATGGCACGCAGGTTGCCTTTAGCATCTTATGCTCCCTTGAGCAAGTGTCAACCACGGCCCAAGGTGTAAGATAATAAGGATCATGTCCCATCTTTTGCTGCCAGAAGTCCTCTTTTAGGCTGAAATACCATGGAAATGTAGCACCTAGTATTCTGGCCTCATTCCTCCTTCTGAACTGTGCAGCTTTTTCACGGTAAGGGTTTCTAATCTTGTTGAGACACGTTGTTGGAGACTTGAAAAACTAAGCAAAAAGAGACTTTGCTAGGCAATTCTCAACTCATAAGCTTAAACACATCAGACGAAAGCACACGTGTTTGAGGCTGAACAGAAAGCATGCATCTACCAAAGGTGTTTTTAAATAACAACCTTGCCTATGAAATTCTGTTTTCATAACTCCCTTTTACATGCAAATGAAGAATTTCTGTGTGAACAAAAAGTTATTGTTGCCAAAGGTCTTTGCAGCAGAGTGTCTCTGTTGTCCCATCTTTTTGAGGCAGCCTTCGCATGAATAAGAAGCTGTTTTCCAAATGGGCTGCAGTGCTGATGCCACTGGCAATATTTCTCCCAACAAAAGGATTTCACTATTTTATTCCAGGGTTGGCTTTTGGTTTTGTTGGTTGGTTGGTTGCTTTTGTTTTAACTTTCAAGTTTGGAAACGGGCAAAGGTCTGGCATATTGCTTTTTTTACCTGTGGATCTCTGCCACACACTTCGCTGACAGCAAAATGGATCTCTGGGGAGGAAATGCAACTCCCCCGGGTGCTGCATGAGGGGTAAATCAGGGAGAGCATTCAGGGTTTCACACTTTGTCCAGCTCATGACTCTGCCTTCTCAGCTTCGTTATGTCAAATTGAAAGCCAGCTGCCGCAGCCTTCCTGAGCTTGCTAAAGCAAATTGCAATTATCAAGAAGCCACATGGTTTTGGCCAGCACTTTCTCTAAAGCAAAAGCCTGAAAACAAAGACAGGAGACTATCTGGCTACAGCAGTCAAAACCATGAACCGTTCAAGGCAGTTTGGTTGTTGTCCAGGACTGAAGCTGGAGACCATGCTGGTGGTCCTGGTGGTACTTGAGCTCTGCCACGGACACGTCTGTGACCAGTGCTTCGACCAGAGACACTGCATAAAAATCCGTGTTCCACTAACACCAACGCCACACGTCCCCCTGCCTTCAGTGGGGCCGCGATCTCCCCCTCCAGTGCCCGCAGGCCAGGATGGCATCTGGAGATGGGACATAACAACACAGGAAGAACCCAACCCCAACGAGCTGCATCTCTGGGCCATTCCTGACTTACAACTTTTTCACTCGTTATTGTTACTTCCCATTGCCTCATTGAACTCACTGTAGCAACCGCAATATTACACTAAATGCCATGCTACTCGCAAGCACTTTATTTTCCATGCCAGATTATACCTCATTTAAACCAAAGGTGCTTGCTGAGAGCAAGAGGAGAGAGGTATTTGTAAATGAAACTGAGTGCTGATACACACGCTCCTGTAACTAGTCATAATCATGCTGAAGTTAACCCAGACGCTTACTTATGTTAAAGTTAATACACATGAAACATAGCTTTAGTTTCAAGTGCTCTCATTTTTAGTTGCTGTCAAAAAAACTCGAGCAGAATAATGGGCTAGATCAGTGTTGATGTACTGGGAGTTCGGAACAGCAATTCCCCAACACACGAATATACAGCGTGCGTGGGAAGGATAACATAATTTTGTGTTAATTTCCTTTTGATCATTAAAATGGCTTGTCAGCTCAGTTACTGGTAGCATTTTAACAATGAAAGATCAGTCATTTTAACTCAGCTCCCACAATTTGAAAGGAGTAGGGGTTGCCAAAGTGCGGTTTTGTGGGCCAAGACCTGCCCTTGATCTTTTTTTTTTTGTCTGTCCTCCTCTAGCTCCCACCCTCAGCACGAAGCTGCGTCCCAGAGGTGCTGTAGAAACCCCACGCACCATGCTGCGTCTCACTGGGTGCGTTACATCTTCCAAAAGAGCAAGTGAATTTTCAAATAGGGTAAAGTTGAGACACACAGTAAATAAAACTCTCACACCCACATATCCATTGCCCTTCAATTTAGCCTCAGAGCTACTGACAGTTCCTATAGCTTTGGCAATCGTTTATTCTCATTGTTGAAAGTTTACATGTAAAAAAAATTAAGGATAATGAAACTGTGGTTACAGAATGAGTTATTTACATTGAAGGAATGAATCCCACAGCACTTTAAAATTTCCTGCATGAATAACTTTTCAGTCTCACACATGTTGTGTGCCTGTTTCACAGTATGTTCCAGGTCTGAGCTTTGGCAGAGTAAGACATATATTGCAACTTTGATTTAATATAGCTCTCATCCTTCAAAATCAATGCTTGAAACTTTTAATGCTGCAGGGTAAGCAGAAGGAATGTTCTGCAAAAGATCCAAATCAGCTGTGGGGTTAAGACACACCACAAAAAGAGCCCCTAAACCCCCTTTTTCTGAGTACCAGCAAAACTGGAATTCTAGATTAATTGACCAGACAGAATAAAGAATTGGATCAGCTGTGAGTTGCTATTCAACTTTTGTCACGGTGATGGCTATAGAGTTTCCACTGGGAAAAAAATACTTGAGATACTGCAAAAAAGGGTTGATACGAAAACCTAGAGAGAAAATGTAATTTAAAGTTATTTAGTCGGAATGTACAGTCATGGGAATGCAGGTTCTTTAGAGCTGGCACATTTGTATGTCACTAATGGTTTTCTCTTGCAGCTGATGGTCATTTCTTCTTTGTATCTTTTCCTTCCTTTCTTTTTTTATCTGTGCTTATATTCAATAAGAAAATGGAAAAAAATACAGAAGCTTGCAAGGAACAGGTACAACTTGGGTCTGTGAATGGCTGGCAAATGCCAGTTGATTTCCTCCAAATTTCTCTCTCAGCCTCTCACGTTCACCCCAATTTGGCATGACAGACTTGTCTCTATATGTCCCGAGTCAAGACTTTTTCCTTAAACAATAGCTCCAAGGGAGTCTTTTTCCACTTGTACTGGCCTCCAGATGCTCTTTCACAGCAAGCAAAAAAGATGCAGAAGAGAAACTTGGGGGACCTCAGAGCCCAGCAACCTGACTACTGAGGCAGACGAGACCTTGTAGGTTTCCATCCTGAGGGTGTTCCTACAAGACAGAACTTCAGCATTTACTTCACAGCACACCAACAGACATCCCAAATCTGGTGTAGGTGTGCTAATTGGATGTATAGCAAATTCCACACCCCATCCTTGACTTCTTTCAAACAAATTCCCACTTCAGGGGGATCTAGCAGTAGATGTTGTAATGTGTCCCCAGCCATGGAGATAAGCCTTATGACAGAAGTGCAAATCCTCACAATCCCTCAGCTGCCAAAGGTACCACTGACCAGCTCCACTGGTCAATGGAGAGACTTCATCACATGTGAGCAGACTAATTGTTCTAGCTCCCCAGCACCCTCCTGCCAACACAAGTCTCAAAAGGCCGGCATAAACGTTGTCAGAAGAGCTCACACAAAATTCTTCAACCCATCTTGACCTAGCTTTGGAGGCAACAGTAGTTGCCACCCATGAGTAACAGTTCCTTTATAGACTAATTGCAATGATTCCTTTACAGACTACCAACAGCCTCACCAAAATGGTACACAGTCTTTTTGCAAGAGAAATGCATACCATGTAGACTTCCAACTAGTTCATGAGTTGGGATAAAACCCTTCATTGGCTATGATCTATACTGATCTTGAGAAAAGCAATTCTATTGCTTTAAGCAATTCTCAACTTGAGCTGGCTGGCTTTTTGGCTGTGAAGTAAGGGAAAATACTCCCTGAAACAGCTGCAGAAGAGTCGTGTAACACACTACCTGCCACATTATTCAAAAGTGGACACTCACACCACGAATTTCAGTGGCTCTCTGTATCTCTACAGTGAAAACAAAGGCTTCCAAACTGACATACACCTATCAATTACATAAAACAACTCAAATACATTGTACAAACAATCTGGTATCACTGTTAAGTGCAGGCGGTAGGAAATGAAATAACTGCATTTCACAAGACACAAATCCACCCCAATCCACTCAGAAAAACCCTGCGCTTTTACCTTAAAGTAGTGGGAAGAATCACTGCATATTGCAAATTAGAGCAAATAATCAAAATATACAGAATTTGCTTATTCACATAGATGAACTTTACGGAAGGTCCTTTTGACAATGGTGGCTGTATTGTTTAAACACATAAAAGTGACAAAATAAGACTCATTATACAAAAAAAAGCACATTTTCAAATATTTTTAAAATCCTCCAGTATGATTTAGCAACAATATCTTAATTATTTTATAAAGGATAAAATTTATGTCACTGATTCTTACTATTTCTAGGGTCAAAATTTAACATGTGGCAATAAAACTTTTTTTCTTTAATTTAATAAACTATTATGGAAGAAATGTTATGTTTTAAAATTGTGTTTACCTTGGGATGCTGAAAGCAAGAACTTAAAAAAAGAAGTCTGTGGGACCTTAATAGGTATAATTATTATAATTATAAATAAAGGCAAGATAAACTAAACAACAATAAGCAGAGTAAACCAAACCTCTGAATGAGGAGAAGCAGTAGAAAGTGGAGTAGAGGTAGAACTGTGAAGTTGATGAAGTTGAAACCAGGAGATGCCACAAATGGTCTTGCAAACACACAATCCTTCATAAAACTTCTGTTACCAAAAGTGGATGGCAGGTTTCATTATCAGACCTTTGTGTCCAGGTTCTCACCTCCATGAGAAGAACATACAGTGCAGCTTAAGGCAAAAGGCGAAGAATGTGCACGCCTTACACCTGCTGATGGAATTGCAAACTTCACCTCCTAAAACACCAAGGCATTTCTGTATTTCTTTTTGCAGGCATTAATCTATCCCTGACGGACCTGATGCACACTGTAAAGATCTCAGGACAGGAGGATAAAACTTTGTCAAACAGCAAATCAGAAATAAATCTAGAGAAAAAGAAGCGTGCATGTATTTTAGGAGAAAAATAGGAACAGGTCCTTTGTGTGCAGTAATGTGTCCACAGAAAATAAGAACAACTAAACCAATGCCTGCATGGAGAATGCTTTATATAAATTAGATTATAAAAACTGATCATACACTGAAATTCTATTTATTTCTTCATTGCTTATTCATATTGCTTGGCAGTTAATAACTGATGAATACAACGACATAGCTTAATTTACCCCCCAACCTGACTCCCTCCCTTTTTTAAAATCAGCATTTACCTTGCAATCCAAGAACATAATTTCCCACTGACTGAATATAATTATTTTCAGTAAAAAAAAAACAACAACCAAACAAGCTGCAGAAAAGCAACTCTCTTGTATGAGAGAATCAAAACAACCTACAAACCTATTAAACTAACACTAAGATTATTTTCCTACCTATGTCCACGAAGACAACCCTTCCACAGCTGGATAGCTCCATTGGCAATGGGCTAATTACCACTGCTTCCCAACCCAGTTCTTTGGGTGTTCGCAGATGATGATTATAACCATTCTTCCTCATCACTGACTAAAATGAACATTTAGGTGTAAATTTTCATAAGTGATCCCTGACATTGACAGCTGAAACAGAGCAGCTGCAAACCCTAATAGTCAGGCCTGTAAGTACTTATTTACTGGCAGAAATCAGCTAATTATTACCAACATTTTTATTTATCATATTATAGTAGCTATCCAGAGCATATAAGTGAGATCATGATCCCATTAGGCAAAGCCTTGTACATAACTCATTCAGAAGACTGTTCCTGCCCTGGAGTAATACATAAAGTAATCAATTGAGATTGAAAATACATCAAATTTCTACAGCTAACCCACGATGCTGCAGAAACAGCAGCTAACCCAGGGACTGAGTTGTATTTTGAAGTCCTGGTCCAGTCGCTCAGCCACAAAGCCTACTCTTGCCTTAGCCTAGTCTAGCCAAAGCCTAGTCAGCCACAAAGCCTCTAGTCATCGCCATTGCTATCTCCAGTTGGTTCCAAGAGTAAAGCTTGTAATCCCAGAGACTGGAATCAGGTGAGCTTGTGGACCCCTAAAAGGTTCCTCATTCACTAAAAGCAATTGGTGCATCTTAAGTAATTACTACTTGTAAGGAAACAGTATTTGTAAGACCAAAACACCGATTAATATAGAATTTCAGAGGTGCCTTTTGGAAATGACAAAAGCTTTTGTCTATGTGTTTTCTTGATGAAAGAAAGGAAAGGAGAAACGGTGTGCAGAAGGTGAGAGCCAGAGATGTGGCTTTCGCAGGTGTGGATGCATGCACTTGTTTCTGCTCGCTGACCTTAAAAGAGCAAGGGCTGAAATTTTCCCATGGGACCAAACAGTTTACCTTCAAATAGCAGAGAAGCAAGGCAGAACACCTCTATCCTCAGACCTTCACACAAGAAGGGAAAAGCTGAGAAGTGTCCACCGTCTCCCCTCTAGTCCCCTGATCCCCTGGAACACACTGTACTGTCGGCACATTCGCGTGCAGCTCAGGGAGTGCTCACTTCGAGATGAGCTGCATCTCCTGGCTGGACAACACCAAGTGAAGCTGGACTCCAGAGAAAATTGTACATGGAAAAGGTCTGAGGACTTCATGTCAATGAGCCCAGGCTCCAGAAGAGGTATTTACTGCTCAAATATTCAACAGAGCTACGTTAGCAAGGTAGTGGCTGAGGCAGCAGTAAAGAGAAGCTGAACTCTCATCTCGGATGGGTGCAAGGTGCGAGACAACAGCCTGAAAGGAAAGGCCACCGTTCACCAAAAATACTCAAAGTGGTGTGTCTGTTCAGATGGTGGGCAGAGAAGGGGCACAATTTCTTATGAAATGATGGGCTTACCTTACCTTGCAGGTGTTTACTGGCAGACTTGCTGCATGCATTATCTACTATTTATTTACTTTGCTATTTCTCTAGACACATTCATGCTGCAAAAAGTGTTGTGGTCTCTGATGATCCTGTTATGGTTTTCATGCCCTGTATTGTACCACAGCTTGGATCACAGAATAGGAACTTGATAGCAGTGTCCCTTGGGTAAGAGGGCACTATGTCCATGGAACTGCTCAGGTGACAAAAAAAGCAGATTCTCTCTGCTGTAAGACGAGATGAATGCACTAGATCCTCCCCACTGACACTGTCATGACCAGGAGACTTTTAAACTTGGACCTGCCTCATAACCCTGTTCTTTACAGGTATGCTCTGTACCCAACAGCTTGAAATAGGTGGCAGGGGACCTTCAGCTAGGGAAGGCTGTATAACATGTAGCAATGAAGCAAGAACCATGGAAAGACACTGCAAGATCACAAACTTATTTTGATGTCCTCTGTGCTAGCTACAGAATGGAGCCCGAGCTCCAGAACCAAAATGGCGCATTTGTACAGAAAACAAGTTCAGCTTCCCTTGCTGGTGAGATCAGCCCATCAGACTCCCTGATATCTAAGGTCATAAAGACATTCACACACTCTACTTTGGGCACCTGATCTGGCAAAATTAAACCAAGACAAGGCAGAAGAATTACATTACCTTCCTAGTCAAGGGAAAGCTAGGCATCTCAGAGAGGTCTACCCAGAACTGATAAACGGTCAAAGCAATCAGATTTCCCTAGGGCCTAATGCAGACAGGCTGATTGTGCTTTACTGAAAATAATCCACTCGACTTAGTTGTATTTCTGTCCCCAAATCATTACTTTTTATCAATAATATGAATGTCCTTAGAACTGTCAATGCTAAATATAACCTGAGGTCACAGCAATTTTGCCAAGGTTTGTAATATTCCTAGGAATCTGAAGGCATTAATACAGAGAAGACTCATTAATACAGAGATTAAGATTCAACTCAAATGCTTTCCTAGCTCCTGGCAAGCACCCAAAGTCCTCAAAAAATGGGTTCTTAAGATAGACTTCATAGCAGCCTTAACTGCTGAAGGACTTTCAGGCTGGCTACACAAAAGAAACAACAGAAACACTTCCTAAAGATTTCCGGCTGCATTTGAAATGAAATGTTTTCCCCATCCAGAAAAGCAAATGTCAAAGCAATCAGTGATGCTTTGGGCACTGAAATATGGACATGAAGAGATTCACCCAGACCAAATCAGAGCAGTGGTTCTCTGACTGCATGTGTAAGTACAACCTAGAGCAAGAGCACCCTTATCCCTCATTAAACACTCTAAGCAACTACTGTAATACAAATAAATCACCTGTTGACAAACATTTGCATCTTTAATGCAAACTAAGTAACTGAATTGATTTTAGAAAATATTTTTGGGTTGTATATATCATCAAAGCAATGCTGATCCTTGTTGCACAAAATTCATTGCATTTATTTGTAGTACCTGTTATATGCATCAGACATAGTAATCCAGTAATTGCAAAAAATTAGAAATGACAGGCACAAGAAAAAGCAAACTGGAGAAAAAAAAAAAAAGAGCAAGGAAA
>VZTL01092239.1:0-17694 GCA_013400535.1 Scopus umbretta
TGGAGAAAGCCCTGAGCAACCTGCTTTGATCTCATGGCTGACCCTGCCCTGAGCAGGAGGCTGGACTATAGATCTCCAGAAGTCCTTTCCCACCTGAGTTTTCCTATGATCCTAAAAGTGCCTACGATTTGGCATACCGATAAGGCAACTACTGACATTGCCATGACAACAAACTGGGCTTATGCCGGTGTTGCAGCTTCCTGCAAAGAAGAGAGTGCATGCTTCCTTGAAAGAAATGTTCACACAAAAAAGCGAGATTTATAGCACTAGACTCATTCGAGCCTTGCTTTCAACCTGATGAAAGAATTAATAGGTTATCAGCTTGGTACACACTTCATTTCTGCTTCTGTTTCTTTTTTTTTTTTTTTTTTAAGATAGAGGGGAGAAAATTACATGCAATCTTGCAAAAAGAAGATAATTACATCCTCCCCCTTGGGGAGACAACCAAAATGGCTTCAGCTAATACTCCCAGCACTGGGGAGGAGGCAGACAGTCAGCAGCCCGGGCAGGCTGCATGTGGCTCATCACAGCCAGCTCAACGCTGTAAAACATATTCCTTCAATATTCGCCCTGTCGTCCTCCTAAGTAAAAACACATGAAGCAAAACACTGCCAACACTTTGCTCAAATACTGCAAATGAAATCGCAACTGCGGTAACTGGGAGTTGAAAACAGGCAAATTCTAGGCAGCAGTGCTCCTGCGGCACGATGTCACCCACGCGGCGAGCGGTGGCGGGGAGCCCAGCGCCCGCTTGGGTTCGTGACTTGCAGGAGGAGCACTGCGCTGACCTGCTCCGAAGCGCCTGTGGGCTCCTGAGTCGGCAGGCAGAGGATGGGGAGGACAAGCGAGCCTGCCGCCACAGCTTCTTGCCCTGCCATATGCCCGTTGGGGAGCTTGGGGACACGAGAGCGTTGGAGCCTGAGCACGACGCAGCTGCAGCGACGGCTCTCTGTCCAGACACGGTGAGGGCTCTGCTCTCTGCCTCATGCCCAGGTGCTGGCTGTGCCCGGAGCAGCTCCAGAGGTGGAGAAGCGCTTGGTTTCCCGCACGCTTTCCACTTGCACTGCCTGCCTCCCTGCCAGTGCCAAGGATCCGGGCCCCTGGGACCCACCTTCAGCCAGGAATAACTTCTGACTTGAGGCAATTTTAGTAGGTCACCAAAGCTGCTGCCTTTTCCCTTTGGCAGTTATGCCTCTCTTCCCCACCCTATGAAAATCAAGTTTTCTTTCAAACATGAATGTACCCCTTGTAAGCTGATCTGCAATATAATTATTTTCTCCCTTGCTCAGCAAAGTTTGTGAAACTGGACATTTTCCCCGTTAAAGAGAGACAATGAGGCCTTGTCTACGCTGGAGCATGGTAGTAAACAATTCCCTCTGTGGCTGCCATCAGTTCAGCTTGCCTGGTGGGAGACATTTATTAAAATTTCTTCCTGGAGACTAAGCCTCCCAGTTCAAGCTGATTACCCCACATGTCAGAGCCACAAAACATTTGTGGGGTGAGATTCTGCAGGAAGACTTTTGTCTTTTTTTTGCCGTGGACATCTGAAAGCCGAGGAAGCAAATTTAAACCTTCGCAAAGCAGTCACGAGCTGGAAGTCTACTTGAGCCATCTTTTAAAACCAAAGAGTCATTGTAACCTACAAGTGAGAGCACCGGTTGAGGAGCAGGAGTTGATCGTTACCGTTGCAAAAGATTTGCAGGCACCTCCTTTTTCTGTCATGCTTTTGCAGCCAGTCACCTCAACGCAAGTTATAACATGATCACGTCAGATCTACATAGTTAAAAAAAAGTATCAAGATAAGCAGAACAGGAAAATCCTACCTGCTGTTTTATCCATCTCGTATGTGGAAATGTTCACATATGTTTGAACTTTGCCAAAGCTTGGCCTGTCCAAATTTATCCAGCCCCACAACCTGTCCCAGGCCCTCAGAGAGGGTTTACCACACATCCGTGGGCCCCACCACCACCTCCCGCATGCCCCAGACCCGGCAGAGCCTGGCCAAGCCAGCAGCTGCCCCTCACCCTGCATCCCAGGGCCGCGTTCTGCGGGGGCTCCCCACCAGCCTCCCACCCGCCCCAGCGTCTCGCTCCTGCACGGGGCTGCCTGGGCAGGAGGGACCTTGTCTGGGCCCTGCTGCTTTTACAAGGCTGAGCACACAAAACGTGGCTCCACCAGGCCCCAAAGGGACACTAATGGTTTATCGAATCACATTTTACTCCAGCTGCACAACATTGTTTTATAGTAAAGTCCAGGTCTAGCACGTCTCAGAAATACAGCATAACATTAGCTCACACATTTTCAAAGCTCAGCGCTGCCAGTGCCTCAGGCTTAGGCAGGGACAGGCAAAGCTGTCTAAGAGAGAGCTGTGTCCCTGTGCGGAAAAGGGCCAAGGGCTGGTGGCTGGGATGGCACAGCTTCACCCACGCCAAGCAGCAAGCAGCTCCTGCAGGCGGAGGCATCTTTAGCTGCTGTTTACCCAAACAGCTCCGGGCTTCATTCAATACCAAAAGAAATCAGATACCTGGTCACCGTTGGATTTTTTCCTTCAGGAGAAAGTAACTCAGCAAGGAATTCCAGGATCCCTTCAATAATTTTATCGTTGTTTTAGGACGCCTCAGGGCGGAAGATATTGTTTGAATAAAAAAGCATGGCTGGCAAGCCCTCAGTCACGCAGAGGGCAGGGCGAGCCGGAGGGAAGCAGAAGGGAGCAGAGGGCACGCACCGATGCTGCTGCCCAGCAGAGCTCTGACTGCAGAGACACGACCAGAGGGGTGCAAGATGTGCATCTGATGGTTGCAGGATAAGGCACGATAGGCGGCATCTGAAGGAAACCAGGATATAGCTGGACAGATACAGAATACGTATATGTATATGTAATATGTATGCAGAATATGGCTGGTGCTGCGGATTCGCTGTTTGCAACTTAGTGGATGACTGGAGCTCCACTCACCGGCACCAGCCGGGCTCTGGGATAGCGTGCTCATGCTGGGAGGCTGCCCCAGGCTTGCTCTCAGGAGCGAAAACCCAGCACTTGCTTAGCAGCTGACTTTGAGCCAGAAGGCGGGTGTAGCCACAGCCCTGGGCTTTCAGGTGCTGGTGTGTGCCTATCAGGGCAGGCCAGGGTGGAGTGTGGGAAGCAGCATGGTCTGAGCCTCTTTCTTCTGCAGAGGATGGGGACTCAGAGGCCCAGGGCTGAGCAGGCAGAAGGACTGGTGGAAGAAGGGGAGAAAGAGGAGCACCTGCCCCTCCAGGCCAAGAGCAGCTCCTACCAGGGGGCCCGGAGCACAGGACACCGCGGAGGCATCCAGGGATGGTTGGTGCAAGAGCTGGAGACTGCCCCAGTTGCTTCTGCCAAACTACCCTGTCACCTCCAGCACAGTCCCACCCTTCTCCTCCTACTGCTGTGGGGAAGCCCAGCCAGGTGTTCAACAGGAGGCTATGGCGGGACATGCTGCTGCAACAACCGTTCCCAGACCTTTGGACGAACAGCATTGTGCTGTCCTAAAAACACCTGTACAGCTGTTACTGTCCTGCTAATGGGCCTCAATCATGTAGTTACAAACTAAACAATGGTGTTTTCATGCTGCAGAAGGTCCAGGGAAAGGGCGGGGGTCAGCAGCATCGCCCAGTCCCCGTGGGCTGAAAACACACTGCGCTGTTCCAGAAACCAGCAAGTTTTTATCATACATTCACCCTCCCGTTTAGTTTTTTATGTAGATTGGATCCAGCACAGTTTAAAAACAAACTCCGGCCCCTCTTTTTTAAGCTGATTGGTGATAACACTGTGGTTATTTTACATTTTTTTTTCTAATAACAATCACATATGACTGGATCCCAAAGTCCGGGGTTCCAAAGTCCTTTTTTAGGTCCTTTGACACCTCAGCAGCGTGAAGTATGTTATATCCCTGTAGGGCTCAGGAGCCTCAGCTGCAATTGCAGCCCGTTGCTAACGTAAGCTGTGCAGACCCATGCCAGCCTACAGACCTTGCCCAAAAGCTTTTGTGTCCATACGCCCTGAGGCACTGGAGAAACAAGCGCAGAGCCTCGCACCTCGCATTTTTGGGTGGCCACAGAGGCAGCCCTGCCCCAGCAGGCCCTCAAGCCCCAGCTTTGGCCAGAGGAGCAGCTCAGGAGGAGCCGAGGAGCCAGGCGAGTTGTTTCATACAGCTGTTGTTCAAGGAGTTAATCGCAACTGAAAGCCACTAAAAATGGCATACGGCTTATGTTTGTGTATCTTTTTTTAGCTGCTGTTTAATTGCCTGGTTTTAGCCCACAAGGCACTGCGTGCAGCGGCGCTTGTGCGGGGCACCCCTCCGTGTCAGATGGGGGAACTACAGGGGCCCCGAGGCCGGCAGGGAGGCGGGAGCCCTGCCGCCCACCAGAGAGAAGAAAGGCAGTCAAAAAAGACGCAGAAAAGCCCATCTCCTCCTCCTCGGCGCTGGTCCCAGCAGGCTGGCACAGGAGAGAGCAAGCCCTGCTCTGGCAGCACCGCAGCCCTCCCCGCTTACACCCACGTCGCCCGTGACTGTGACTGTGCACGGCTGCCCTTGCTGACCCCCCCTCGCCAGGGTGGTGTTGATACGGCCCCCCCTTCACGTCCACATCTCACACAGGCCGGGACGCCGGTCAGGCCAGCTGCCACCCTCACGCTGAGAGCCGAGGAGTGAAGGCTGCAAAGACAGCTCGCTAGAGTCGCCGCCGGGTTCAAGTCCCTCAAGCTTTGATTTCCAGCATCTGCTTTTCACCAAGGAGAGCCAGGGCCAACAGCTGTAACCTCGAGGAACCACAGTCCTGTACACAGGCAGTCCTACGAAGAAACCAGGGAAGTCTCACGAGAGCAAGATGAACCAGGTAAGTGAACACTTAAAGCAAAGAGAGGTCTTCCTTCACTTGTGCTTTCTATCACAGGAATCCTGCTGCCAGCGAGGGGCTGTTAGAGAGCAGCCTCCCTGGACCAGGGGAGGGCAGGGGCATTCCCATATGCACCAACACGGGTCAGACGCTCCAGGCTGGTGGGCCAGATGCGTAAGTGGATCACTGACGGACAATAACCACAGGTCCCGGAGGCCTCGCTGGCGTAGCATCGCGCTCGTGCCGATCAGCGTGCTGGAGATTGCGCGGCTGCGAACCCGGGGCAAAGGGCTTTTCCAGTTGCTTGAAGTGCTGCACGGGCTGTTTGGGCTGGCAGCCTGCGAGGCCCAGGTGGCTGGCGGGAAGGACAGATTGCATCTTCATCAGAGAAGACTCGCAGACAAGTGGAGACTCCAGCTCTTTCTAATGGCAGAATTCTGTTTCAAAATGAAGAGGGGGGACCTCCACAAGAGCTGTCACCTGTCACAGGCCTCCAACTCCCCAGAGACCCAAGACAGACAACAAAAGCGCCGGCTGAGGCCACACAAAATTCAAATGCACAGAAACAAACAAGTACACAGTGGTGTAATGACGCCTTCCTGATCTGTAGCAGCGGTTAAATGGGCAAATAGATGATGCACTGAGCTTAAGTGATCACAGATAGCATCACAATTCCTCTACTACCGTGATCCCATGTGACAGTAATTAATTTAGATTCCATTCATTGCCAATTATGGACAAACTGGTCCTCTGCACATTTTTGTGGTGCTTTTATGAATTCAAATCTGGCCTTAAATCAGTCATTGCAAAGGCTCCCCATGACATTTCGTAGTCAACTGAGCCGATTTTGTACCACCATCTGTGTTTCCAAGAACACAGTGAATATGCTGGAAATATGGGTCCCCAGCACAGATCATCATGGGACTCTATTGATAGTTCTTTCCATTACAAGCCCGACTGGATATACCTTATGCTTATGTTCCTTCCTATTCCAGTAAGTTTGCCCCTTAAAATAAGGAGTCATGGGATGAGGCTTTGCTGAAAGGTTTCATCACAAGTTTTCAAAAATAAATTACCTGACTGTATCACCCATTTTTATTCATTCTCTCTTGTGAGAGCTGATCTTGCTCTTTTAAAAAAACAAAAAAAATCTAAAATTCTGTGACATCTCTTCTGCAGTCCATCACTTACCCACATGCATAATTGTTCTCTTCATCGTATTTTTCTTTTCACAGGTAAGTCAAGCTTGCTCATTTGTAGACATTTACTACTAAAAAAAAAAAAAAGACCACCCAAATATTTAGCAAGTGTGTTATCTTCCATTCAACGGACATGGAAGTGATAGCCAGTGACTTTTTATCTGTTTCTTCTAAAAAAAGCGTCTCCTCTGACACTTCACTTGGAGACAGATCTTCAGACTTGTTCCCCTAAAGACAGCCTTGTTGTACAACCTCTCTAAAGGAAACAGACACAAGGGATTGACCTAAGTTTGGGGCTGGGGGAGGGAGACTGGAGAGCGATTTTATGCGGACTTCAAGAGAATCTTCAACTGTTGGGTTTGTTGGGTTTTTTTTCTTTTTATGCCATGATCGAATGTTAACCCCACTGGCTTCCTGCTTAAGATGCATTTTGGTGAACATAAAGCCCCTTCAGTACCTTTTCTGCACTTAAGTCAAAATCCCTTTTTACAACCAAAAACATTTCCTGCATACTGCTGAAGACTAAAGAGAGAAATCTCCTCCGAGTTGTCCAATTACTTGAACCAAAAAACAGATGTTTGCATTGCCAAAACTTCTGCCTCAGAGCATACATGTGTGTCATTTGCTCGGGCCCGATGCCACGTGTCACCAACAGCACGCCACCACGTCATTTCTGCTCCCTCTCCCTCCCTGTAATAAACTTTCAAAGCCAGTTTCTAGTCGACCTCAATTGGTTTATTTTAGTTTTACTCTTTGTCCCTCACATACAATTATTTAAGAGTCCTGTACTGTTAGATTTCTACAAAAATATCAATTTTTCAAAAGCAGAAAAGAGGGAAAGATATATTTTAATATATAAAAGGAAAAAAGCTAAATCTGACATTTCATTATATTCTTAAAAACATTCCCATCTATTTACAGATGCGTAAAAAACAAAGAAAATCTCCAGGTCTCTTGGTCTAGTGAGAACGTGCGCGTTGCAGGGGTTTCCTTTGTCCTCCCAATTCTAAAATCTTTTCATTACATGTCATATTCTTGCATTATTGCCTCAAAAGACAGCATATATAATCTTTAAAATGTATGTTCCAAACAATTTGCTTGAGCAAAAAAAAAGAGAGTCAGCATTTAAATTCATAGCAAAATATTACGCTGCAGAAATGAGACGGTGGAACAAGGAGAGCAAAAACTAAGAGCATTTCGAACATGCTTTGTTGCCTGGTAGAACCCATCACAGATCCTTCTTGGAACTGCACCGCCTACCACTTTTGCAGCCAAATTTAGGGTCTGTCCTTAGTGAATTTAGTAATCATGTTCAGGAACCAAGAATTTTTGCTGTCGTCTTTACACAGTACATTTTTATTGCCGTAAAATTCCTTACTGCCCAGTGCCAAACAGTAAATACATCCAGGCATTTTTCCATTACCTTGATAATGGACAAAACATCCTCAAAAGTACAGCATCTATTTTAGACAATATTTGGATGGTTTTGCTGTTACAGCTTTCTCTGTCCTGCAGAAGTGTGCAAAGCACACTTAAAAGTGTTCAGATATGTCCAGCACACAATTCTGTAATCAAAATTAGCCATTTGGAACCATAAAAGGATGGGGTGCAGAAAGAAAGGTCAGCAGTTAGGAATTTGAAAGGAATCACAGCACAGTTCTGGTTGCCGTTTCACACACAGGAGGAATGAAATCTGCTGGCAAAACAAACTGCCACAGGTAAAAAACCAAGCAACTTCAGCCTATTAGAAATGCTCAGAACCAGATTCCCAGGTAAATAAATTTAAGTCTGATGTAGTGCTCCTAAGCTAATTTAGTTACTCCAGATTTCCACTGGTTTAAAATAAGGTTAAAATCCTTTAATAATAAGCAACGTTATGTCTAAATACTTACTCATGTTGTAAATTCCCTTTTCTAAGGCATTCAGTGACAACTGTAAGACCTTGCGTGAACTCTCATGCTGACCTATACTCTCTTTTCCAAATCACTAACACAGGACTTGTATATCAAATATTAAAATCGCAAATATGCAAACCACAATGAAGCGTTAGATGTGACTGCTTTAAAACACCCTTTTCAGAATGGCCAGGTGAAGAACCTTTTTTATGTAGGCTGTGTAGTAACTTCATGCGTACCGAGCTTGAAGGGCTTCTCTCTTCTGCAGCATAATATAAAAATCACAAAAAAGATGAGGAAACACCCAAGGTACGTGTATCCTCTGGTGGATCTAACCTAGACACAGATCCAGAAGATGCAGCTTACTGAACAGGGCGTACGGTTGCACTGTGTACAAACACTGCTCCCTAACTGTGGAAGAACGTCACTCTCAACACCTGCACAGCCCCAGTGCTGGGAAGATGAAATTCCTGCATTGCTGCATCACCAAAGATGGGGAATTTGCAGGGGGGTGGGGGCAGAATCCCAGCTGCTGTTGCTGAGACAGTGAGACGGGGGATTACATTCCTAAACATAGAGCAAAATGCACCACCGAATTCTGTATCATTTTCATGGAGATGTTTTCTACCTTTTCGGAGCAGTTAAGAAGCCCCTCAAGCGCACCATAACTCATATTTACAAATTTGATAGGAAAAGATTGTGTATACACTCATTAACAAATCATCTCTCCTAGGCTGAAAATTTAATTTGTCAAGAAAACTATGAAAACAAAAATTGTGTACAAAAATATAAATATCTTTACAGTCTGTAGGCCCTTCACATCCAACAGCTGAACAGTGAAGAATATCTACAGGTTACTGAGTAAGCAGTGGCAGAGAAGAATAAAAAATACATCTTGTGATTCAATACTGCCCTATTTCCCTGGTAATGAGCATTTTTGTTGACTTTTTTTTTTTTTTTTTGCTATACACAGCTTGTGCAAATGCAGTGAGAAACCTCTGAGTACCTTTCCTGAATTTATAAAGAAATGAAAGGTTTGGAAAGATATACACATATTTTCATATATACATTCACATATACACCTTGCTCATTTATGCTAGGCTACAACAGTCCTGAAAGCGTTCTGTATTTTTATGAAGCAACACTTCCTATTAGCGTTCCTAGCCACCAAATACATCTTGAAGAACAACAGGAGGAAAGAAAACAAGAACTGGGAAAATACTCAAGCTACTTCAGCAACGTATTTAAAGACGTAGCAACAGGGTGCCCAAATTTCTTTCTACTTTGCAATTTTTCCTTCCAGATGCCCAAAGCATCAAAGGAAGGAGTATTTTTATAGGGGCAGGAGGCAAAAGTGAGGGGCTTTTTTTTTTTTTTTTTTAGTAGTTTTATTAAAGTTAACATACTGTCCTACTTCTAATTACATTGGGAAATACAATTTTATTCCCTATGTAGTGAGAGTTACAGATGTTTATTAAAATCTTCTGTGCATAAGCTCCTAAAAAGAGTCTCCGCCAGAGAACTTATCTAGCACCAAAGAACAAACACTTTTCACTTCAGCCCTCTGCACAGTCTCAGATTTCCCTCCCGCTGCTCTAGGTAACAAGTTTGAGAGTAACTGCAATCTCATTTCTGCACATTCGTCGTATTCTGCAAACATTAAAAACAGCAAATGTGAACAATCCCATTTCTGCATAGATTATCTGCCTGGTACAAAAACAAGTAATCCAAATTTTTTCCCCAACAAGACAGCTGCCTCCCTACGGGGTGGGGAGGAGGAATCTCTTTCAATAGCCTAGGTTTCTCAGTCCTTTGACAAACCATTTCTGTGAAGGACCCAATTTTGGAAGGATACCATGTGTCCAGCAATGGTTATACAGATCGTCTTCCTCAATTTGTGAAGGAGAAGGAGAACACCCAGAATACAACAGTGAGGTAAAAACAGGTCAACATGCTTAAAGTTTCATTCATAGCACTTATTTCTCAATTTGGGGCCTGCCCTCAGATGAAGAGAGTGCTGATGCCGTACAGAAAATGAGCGCTGCAGACAAGGGAAGTTGCCAAATTCCGACACCGGTTCACTGCTCCAGATCTCTATTCCAGTCTCTGATAAAAATATATATGCATTTATTTGCCTGCTGAATTTGAAGGTAAGGTCCCAGCAGTACTACTCAGTTTCGTAACCACAGGTGCCAACGTGGGCATCACTTTGTTATCCTGTCCTTCTTGAACTGTTGCAGGTGATGAAGTTTTTGCCCCACTGGGAGCCAGTTTTGCAACTACAGGTGCCAATAAGGGCATCACTTTATTACTCTGCCCTTCCGAGTCCACTGGCAGACTTCCCACTTTTAAGCCAAGTGGAGCCAGCTTGGGCATGGGCCTCCACAAAGCGTCAGCATTACTAGCTTCCGGATTAGTTTTCATCTGCAAAACGGGTGGAGTCACGTTAGTGGTCTCTGCCAAGGTTGTTACCGTTTTGCCATTCCCACTACTGGTTACAGACAGATTGGGAAGGGGATCCTTCATTTCAGCACCTATTACTATCTTTAAAACATCTGCTTCAGATGAAGGCTCCCCAGAGTTCTTGTCCCCGTCAGTAAGGTCATCATCTTCCAGGTGCAGCAGGAGAGGGCTTATAGAGCCACCACCCTCGGGAACTTCAGAAAGGTCCTTGAAACTACTTCCCAAATGGCCAAACTGGAAGGAAGACCCATCTGCAGCAGTGAGATCACTGGCTGTTCCCCGACGAGCCTCTGCATCTTCATGAGAGAAATCTGAGTTTAGAGTGCTGGGCAGTTCTGACATAGCTGAAGCATCATCGTTCAACTGCTGATTGAGGAAGGCAATCTCATTGAGCAGTGAAGTGAGGGTTTCATCAGTGTCATCACTCTCCTCAATGCTGCTCAGTAACTCACTTGCATCCAGTTCCGCTTCCTCCATTGCGGAAGCTACTTTCCTCAATTCCATTTCTATCCTGGAATCTTTGATCTGCAGCTTGCGGAATGGCAATTCTTTAGATTTTAATCTTTCCCCTGCAGGATCACTGTCTTTCCTCCTGGCTTGGCTTCCTACAAACTCACCAATGCAGAGCTTTTTGCTAAAGGACTCTGGAGGTTCCTTTGTACCTGATACATTCCGGAGCTGCGGAAAGCCATCTTTATTTTCAAAGAAAACTTTTGTGGGACCTGTGGTATTTCTTCCATCTCCGCCACCATCTCCAGGACATGGTTTGGCTTTTTCTTCTGAAAGGATGCTATCATTCTTTCTACTTTCAAGGGGTGCTACAACCAAGGATTTCTCAGAAGCCTGAGCACCTGCAGCTGCTGTTCTAGTAGAATTTTTGTTTCTGTTCAGGTTTAGATTCATGCTTCCCTCAGCAGCCAGTGATGTTACATTAACTATCTTTGGCATCAAGAATGAATCTTCGCTTTCTGCAAAACCAAACAAAGCAGCATCCATCAGGACCTATGCTAACCACAAGAAAATTCTTAATTAAATATAATTTGCTCACTTTCAGGTCTTCCTCAAGTAAGCTGCTATTCACAATTTAAACAGCTTACACAGTTTTGGTCAAGGTAAGCCTCAGAATGCTAACAGCTTAACTTACAACTTGTAGAAAAAAGAGCAAGCTCCACATCTATTATCCCAGAACCACTTGCCCAATCCCTTCCTTCAGCAGGCAGGCACAAATGCAAGTAACTGTAACGCCTACAATTCTGATGGTGATGCATAAGGAAAACAGCATGACAATTTTCTCCTTTACTGTTTTTTCATGCTTTACTTTTATGCTCATATTTTGCAATACTGGTTTTGTGCACAATACTACAGAGGCATTTCAGGGACTACACGATTAGTTACTTTTTCCCTTCAAGCAGCTTCCTATTTCTAGCACTCAGATTTTTACCAGCCCCAAATCTGAAGTGAACTTTCGAACTTTCCTTTTTCATTATGACCAAATGACTACAATGAAGCAGAAAGTGAGCGGCTTGCTTTTAACACAACAGACAGCAAGCAGCACACTATTGGCAGGAACTACCCCAGGCCTAGACCCAATGTACAGTCCTCAGTCTGGAAACATCTCTCCAACGGCCACAGAGCTGGCCAGGTATGGGAAGGGGTTGTGCCAGAGTAAGAGCCTGGGTGTAACAGGCAAAGATTTTCAACAGCCTCACCAGCACTTTGCGCTGCAGCTTGCCCAGCAGGATGCAGTACACCACAGACACATTCCAGTCCCCACTTATTCTGATTTTGCTGAGGGCAAGGAGGATCAGGGAGGTGAAGGGAAGTTAAAAAGCTCTCATCTATAACCCCCTCAAGGCCCGTCCAAACTGTTCAAAACATTTAATAGTAATTTTCTTTGAATACCCAGACAATAATACCTATCATTACTGCTCAGTGAGAAAACAATTACCCTTGCAAAAACAAAGGTAAATGTTCCCTGCATGCAAGCAAAAAGATCCATAAAAAACAAAGAGCCTCCCTGAACGGGGCTCTGTAGCAGATACTACTGTTGAGGGCACTGGATTTCCAGCAACAGTTGACAGTGTAATGGGAATGGTAGAGTTAGTAAGGATTCCTTTTACTTGGACAGGAACCGTTGATCCTGGCAGCTGAATCATCACAGAAGCAATACCTTATCCAAAAAAAGGGGAAGGGAGGGTGAGGTGTAAACAAAAGCCTTTCAGATACTCAGTCAAGCTGAGAAAATAAGAGCCTTGCACTTCTAGGCAAGACTTTACACTGTAATACCATCTGAAAGTGGCAAAGAATAGAAATATAGATTGGTTGGGCAACTAAGAAATCCTCCCTGTATTTCCCTAATTTGGGAACAGTAAAAATTTAACAGATCTTCCTTACCCGTTGATAAACTGACAGTTTGAGTTAATTATATAAAATCTCTCCAAGTTAGGCTCTACTGCACTCAGTTAAGTTGTAAAAAACAAAAAATTAAAGCAAAAATTAAACAACGTGTTTGTAAACTGCTACGCACATCTATGAACAGCATGATACTGGTTTTCATTAACACATTCTCACATGGTCAATACCTGGCTGTGCTGTCATGGTAGTACTGACAGCTCGAGGCTTTAATTCACCTTGCAGTAGTGTGGAAGGAACAGCTGCTACCTGCCCTGGTACCAGTGGGCTCTTCAATGTAAGCACCTGTCCCTGTGGAGTCATCACTAGGCTTGCAGCAGTTAGTGTAAGAGAGGATGAGATGTCCTCTGTAAAAAAGAATACGGAAATCAGTAATTTATTCTGGCACAACACCCTTGATGGCAAATGATACCCTGCGATCCAGTGTTACATGCACATGTAGAAGGAACTCCAGCTAGGAGGTTACAAGCCCTAGATCAGAAAGCTGCTACAGAAGCTATGCAGGCTCCAGGGAACTCACCTACCCAGCTAGAGCCAGTTTGTACTATCTCTTCTTGCAGTGTAACATAATCCTAACTCTCCAGAGTGACATCCTGACCAAATACCAGAGCTGTCTTGCTGAAATTACAAAGGGGACTTGTTCAGTCCAAAGAAAGAAAGGAAGTTCTCTCGCCACATCCAAATTCTGATGCCTAATTTCCCAAGGACTGGACAAAAATGAGGCTTGGGAAACCAGAATGATCAGTTGTTTATAAAAGCTCAAGACCACTTCAAGTAAGATCCATTTACTGTTACCAAAATAAGAAACATCACCAGATCCTTACAGAGTATCATAGTGATACTACCACGAAAGTTTGGACTTCTGCCATTCTTATGTTCCTTCCTA
This sequence comes from Scopus umbretta, assembly GCA_013400535.1. Taxonomy (NCBI): domain Eukaryota; kingdom Metazoa; phylum Chordata; class Aves; order Pelecaniformes; family Scopidae; genus Scopus; species Scopus umbretta. The sequence goes on from VZTL01092239.1 coordinate 13,710, forward strand.
CATTTATGGTGGTAAAGTCTCCATAAACGCCAAATACTTTTCTGCAAGTTCTCAGCTCCAAAAAAAATTTTCAATTGCCTGACCATTCTGTCGTCTAATTCAAGAGCAAGTCTTCCACCACCCTGAGAGCTAGCTTGTTTGGGGAGGGATGTTTTAAAAACTGAACCTATTCTAGCACCTCCGGTATTCTGGGGGTTAAGCTTCAGATGTTGAGGCAGCAGAAAAAGAACCACCTTTGCCTCTCAGAAATCACTCCAGGATTGCCATGAAACTCAGTAAGACTGAAGGGCCGCTTAACAGGAGTTTACTTTCCATCATTCTGAAACTCAAAAGTCACGTTCAACTGAAGACCTCAGTACTGCTGGTCTCATACTTAGTGAAAACAAATGGTTTCCACACCTATTGGATGGACACTTCCTGGTCCTATACTCAATTCTGCTTCAAGAAAGAAGTTGCCTGCACAAGCAGGCTAGCATTTTGCCCTCCTATGGGGTGCTGCTTCAACATCTGTCTCCCCTTCATGTGAAACGTGCACCGCTTTTAGCCCACCTGTGGCATGGCCTCCTTTTCTGGTGAGTATCAACGGTTTGCCTCTTCTATTTGTCATAGCAATTTGGGCCAGCTCTCTGGAGGGAGCAGAAGATCCTTCTTGCTGTGTGCTAGCAGTTGAGGTTACAACAGATTCCTCTGGCTCAGCTTGTTTCTTCTTTTTTTGTGCTTCTACTGCTTTTTGTTTGGCATAAATGTATTCTAGCTTCTTCAGGACAACCTCTTCTGTCTTCCCTACAGAAAAATTATCAGAGTCAACCTATCTTCAAACTCTCTTTCCAAAAATAAAGAGCTGAAGACAGAAATAAAAATCTATTAAGTTGACACCATTCAACTACTATATAACAGATAACCACCACCCCCTCGCAAGTAAGCAGCATTCTTAGTAACAGAGCAAAGTAACTACTTATTTATTCCAAGATTTTTTTGCCTTCAGAAACATCCATACATTTTAGAATTTATCTGCAACTTTGATGAGCAGAAATCAGCTTGGACAAGAACTAGCTCTTGCTGAACAAGTACCAGTTGAAAATATCCACAGCTGTGAAAAAAACCTCCTATCTCTCCTGATGGTAAATGTACGACTACCAGACAGAATGTTACCTTTACCTGCTATAAAATTTCTTGGACTAATGGACCCTGTTACTCAAATGACATTTAGAGGTAAACTCACATACCGCTTACCATTGACAAAAAAATTGTAACTTTGAACAAAGAGAAAGACTTTATAATAATTTGTTTTCTGCAGATGCACATAATTTAATATGATCAAAGTTGAAATAACTATACTGGCTTGTTTCCTGCTTAGTGTTTACATTTTAACATCATGGTCTATCTTTACTTAAGTCTATATTTAACTCTCCTGAGAGAGGATTTTTTTCCTCATCAGTTTTGAGGTATTTCACTAGGAATGCAAAAGATCAGAAAACTACTTTGTCAAGTTACTTGCTTTCATTCCCTGCCCAAAAGGCCCATCATAGATTTCTGGATTAACGTAAGGGTTGACTAAAACACTTTTTTTAAACCAAGTACCTCATATTTACATGAACTGATTCACATAAATAAAGATTCTTAAATCTTGTGTCATCTCTACTTTACAGGTAGTCTCCTGTTTTTATTCCCAGACAGTAAGAACATTACAAGAATAATTTAACATTTTGTTTGTTCACACACATTTTGGCACTGGCTGATCACACATCACAGCTTTCCTACACCTCCAGAGGACACAGACAGACACAATAAATACAACATGGTTTTGTCTTGAAATGCCTAGCTGAGTAGCAGCTCAGAATATATTGGAATTTTGTTCTATAGACAGAGTTTCTTCTCTACTAGACGCTACTAGCACTGGTTCTCAGAAACGCAGTACAAGGATAGTTATTTGCAAAGCTGACCAAAGGAATCAGAGGTTTAGGTAATGATCAAAGACAGCCGTGTACTCGTGAAGCATTGAGCAGGGAAGTCATTTCAGGAAGTGACCAATGACAGAATGAAGTGACTTTCCTGCCCCCCACAACAGCATACCCAATGCACAGGAACCCAAGCCTGTGGCTTGCAGCACAGAGATCATTCTACAGGTCCTTTAGGCATGAAGGAAAATAAAAGCAGCTCTTACCAGCATGATGAGTGTATTGCTGAGTCAGAGCTTAGCAGGTCTTTGTTTGGCGTCGTCTAAATTTTATGTGAACTAATGACTCACCGGGATCAACAAAGGATAACTCCACTCACTCCCGTTCTTAAATCCTTTCTTTCATTATTCCAGCTAGTCTGTATCCAAAAAACTGTCTCACCTGAAAGTGTGGATACTTTTCGAATCAAAACATCCTGTTTGCGTGTCAGTAAGTTCTTCTGTCCAATAAGTTTATCTGCCTGATCAGTCAATCCTTGGATTTCTTCATAGGCCTGAAAAAAGTGTCAAGGAACTGACTTATAAATCAACAATACACAAAATAATAAAATACTTTTCCTTCCCAGAAACCTTTACAAAATTTATTTTGACATCTTCATTGTCTTGAGAAGCCAGGACTCAGAGAAAGCACATGAAGCAACACGTAATGCCAGCTTTCCCTAAATGCAAGCTGAAAAGTGATAAACATCTTGCTCCTCCTTCTTCCAAAGTTCAGCGATTTTAAAGAAAAACAAACAAACAAACCTTTTATCCCACAATTTCAAGTTACAGCTGTTAAGCATGATTAGGTAGCTACAAATTACATTTTGTTTCCTGTCATTTATATATTTACAATTAAGTTTTTAATGTCAGTATAATACTTAATGAAATGCTATTTTCTCCTGCATTAAAAAAGTAAGTCTTCAATGTATTTCAACATTGCCCGACATACACCGTAAACCACTAAGGAATTAAGACATAACCTTCCATAATTAAATTCACAAAGAATACAACATGGAAAGGGCTGATCTGAAAACATGCATCTGTGTCATCAAGATTAAGTTTTTGGGAATACAGAGTCTGTTGTTTTATTCTAGAGAGTCCTGTAAAGGTGACCGAAGTTCTCTATTCACAATATTACTGGGACTCACTCGAAGAGCTCCTACTAGCTTAATTAATTACTCTGTCCAGATGAAGTTATTCTGCTCCTCACTTAAGCTTCAAAATACTTACTTGCTTGAGAATGTAGCATTTAGAGACCTTGGGAAGGTTGTGTAACCCTAGAGTTCTCTTCAACTTTTCAAAGAGATCTCTCATTTCATTACGTCGCCGGCGTTCATTTGCTGTGTGTGTCTGGCGGTAATGCGCAAAGGCTTCTGCCTCAGTCTTCAGCTTTCTGTTCCAGAATTGAGGTTTCTGCTGGAGAAGTAACCATATTGACCAGTTTAAATAAAAAAAAAGGTACCGATAGCAAACAATGTTCAAAGGCACACCTGATTTACAAAGGTTCTATAGACACCTGAAGAGTTCATGTCATGCTGTTCTGCTAGTATTTCTTCATGAAAGTTCAGTGTCAGAAGCACACGCAATAAGCATGAAATGCTGACCAACAAGAAATGACCAACATAATCACATCAACCCTAAAGGAAAAGATCATGAGCAGTCCCTTCTATTCATAAGCTTTCATATTTTGCAATGCAAGGCTACTTAGGTAAGCCACAGGATTACAGCAAAATCACACGTTTAAGCCAAATTTTTTTTGTTGTTTGCTTGTCAAAAAAGTCTAATAATGAATGAACAATCGCATCAAATACAGGACCCTTGCATTTCTCCCTGGAGTTAAACTAGTTTGATTTCTATCTTGTTTCATGGGTATATATGGGTTGGGGCCAAGAGACACTGTAGGTCAAAATGTGAAAGGCGGCATTGAAACTTATCACCCCATCTACCAAGAAACAGAAAGTGTCAAAGACAGGCTCTGATTTGGAATTTGCTTAAATTTCCAAAAAAGTTGACAGGCAATAAGCATAATTACTAATCTCTAGAGAT
>VZTL01092286.1:0-41068 GCA_013400535.1 Scopus umbretta
TTGGCAGCATTTACAATTTTTTCTAATGGCATGTGGAAATGTGAAAGTGAGATGTGGAAGCCAGGATGATTTAGACTCTTAAGTATTATTGTTTGGGTTGGTTTAAAGTTGTTGTCAAAGGATGTCTGTCTGATTCACAAGTCTGTCAAAGATACATGTTTCCTAGCAAAGGTGGTGGAACCCAAACTTACTTTTGCTTTTCAAGAAGTATGAGATAGAGGTGGTCACTGGTGTGACAAGGTACAGCGTTTGACAGTGCTCCACTGATCAGCTGTGATCCCGAAAATTGCATCAATGACTGTTGGAGCAGATTGAGCACATGCTCTTTTCAAGTGAATGGATGAATTATGTGACTTTTGGGGAAAAGTTACCCAATTTGCTTTTCATGTTTTTTTCTTCTATTTCATATTTAGCTGTCCCTATGTACTGCAGGAAATTGGCCCAATGTTTTAAGGCGGGACCCTCTGTTACTGCCATCTACTTGTCTGTATTGTACAGCACACCTAGAGATACCGAAGAAGTTAAGATGTCTGGAAAAATATGTAGGAAACAAGCAGTTTTAACAACTCTTTAATAATTCTAAAAGATAATTGCTTGCTTACGCTTAGTGTAACATTCTACATAAGCATTTCATGCTGCAGTCAAATTTGCATTTCAATAGGGGGAATCTAATAACAGCACGTCAGCCTGTACCACAAGCCTCAGGCTCGTTTGTGGCACAGTGAAGTACGCGGGATGATGCTCCATCCTGTGGGCTGCTGGCAGAAAGGCAGCAGCCAGAGAAAAATGCACTGTACACCATGAGAGATGTACTTGTGCAGATGGCTCATAAGCAGAGTGGTTTCTGGAATGATCCTAGTTTAATTGGAGAACTCGAGGACAATTGCAAAATTTTAGTCATGGTGACATGCTTCTATGTCTTCTTATTTATGTAATAAAAGTACTCTTATGTTTTGTTATCCCAAAGAAAAAAAAAATCTTTTTGCAGAATTATGTCTAGAGATTTTAGGAAAACAAAAAGAATGAAACTGGAAAGAACAGAATATAGGTGTCCATTAAAAGATAACGTAGCATGGGTCCTATGTGAAGAATGGTGAATGAATCTTGCCTCTGGGAAAGGAAAGTACTAGTGAAAATACACAGATTTAGACATTTTAGGTTAAAGTTTAGTGGGGAGGCTAAAGGAAAGGGGAGGAAGCCTCACCAGCTATACTTTCTAATCTGCTTGTGACACGTGCTTATAAAAAACTGCTGAAAGCTCCCAACTGTGGTAAAGAAAAAGGGCAGAAAAAGGCATCCAACTGCAACAAAAACTCACAAAGAAACCCAGCCTCTCCTCTCTCCCTGCATTTCTGAGCCATGTGCTCTCAAAGGACAACTTTTTATGGCTATTCCTTCTGAAAGTATTATGCAGGTGTTAAACGGGGACATAGCCCTCATCACTTGAATTCTAGAACAACAGCAATTGCAACCCCTGTGATGATAATGAAAATGTCATATTGTTTAAATTTTTTTCTTTTATTGTCACACCTTTTGTTTTTGATTGCAGCTTCTGATCAAATGAATCTGCAATAAAAATGGTAGTCTCACACAGAAGATGTCATGTGACTCTGCAGTATTGCTGAATTAAGTCACAACATTGTTCATTCTCTCACATTTCATTTGTGTTGTTTCTAGTCTGCTTCTTCCTGAGTTGTGGGTGCTCTGTTTTGGTTAATGCATTTGGAGTGTGAGCTAAAAAATCAAGTTGTACAGAATAAATATGACAATGATTCCCTTAGGAGAGACATGCCCTTTGATTCCTGATTTTGCTCTGCAGCTTCTGGATCCTCCAGAATGTGGTAATGGCTTTGTGGAAGATGGAGAAGAGTGTGACTGTGGGACAATAGCGGTAAGTGCAATGTACTTTAAATTAGCAACTAGATTCTCCAGGACGCGGTGCTGCCCATCACTGCCGTTGACAGTAAGTGGAGGAAGACAGGCAATGTTAAGGTCCTGTGGCAAAGGATTCATCATTTCTTTTTCCATCATGTTTAACACAGTGTGGGCCAGCTTTTTGATTTTATCACCATATAAATTCTGAAGAGTAGTAGCAATAGCTACCTGTGCAGAATCAGGCCATAAAAGATGTTAAAGAAAGTGTTTTCCTAGATGGGAACATGACTCTGGTCAGTGCTAAAATGGCAGTATTTAATGATTGACACTGTGAAGTTAGGAAAATTATTTCCTACATTGCACAGCAAACAGCTGTGCGAGAGCTTCATACCTGACAGTGCATGCTTTTTTTTTTTCCTGCCTCCAGGTGCCTGAAAACCTGGCTAAAAATCTGTTCAGGTAGCATGCTAAGACGAGAAGTAATAAGAGAGCTTGGGGCTCACCTGCTTTTCCCATGTATTCTGTTATAAGTGTATGTGTTCCTCAGGAGTGTGCCAGCGAAGGAGGAGAGTGCTGCAATACTTGCACCCTGACGGCAGGTTCCCAGTGCAGCAACGGGCTTTGCTGTCGGAAGTGCCGGGTAAGGGCAGTCACCGTGACTGCAGCGTCTGACAGTAATGCATCCAGGTGGCTACAGGCACCACAGCACATCTTTTTCCTTGCAGGCCTTGTGTTTCCTTTTCTGAAAGCTTGCCTTTTAAAATTGGCTGAAAACTGGTTCATCTGGGGCTATTCTCTGTCTTTTAGTCTGGGCTTCTTGGGGTAGGGGTTGTGATCAAACGCAGAGGTGAATTAAAGACTTCCAGTTTCAGACAAATTTGAAGCCGGTTGAGGTTCCATGAGGTTTCATTAACCTTGTTTAAACATGCACATCCTTACCCATGTGTTCTTCCCATCGCCTTACATGTTGCGCTGGATTTGCCTCGTGAGACTGAATGGGAAAATCATTCCACAGAGGCCTGAGAGAAGGACATAGTAAAAATAAAAACAAAACCAAAAACCTGCAGCTAGAATTCTTCAGAAATGTCCATCTAAAAGACACCTGACTTCAGTTTCAGTTAGGTCTGCCTGTGTCTCCTTATGTTTGGTCTGACTGAAATCCCATTGAGTAAAGGGAATCAAGCCCTATGTAAACTATAAGGTATTCTTCCTGATACATCAGTAAATAGTAAAAGGAGGTTTAGCCAGATCTTGGCTGTAAGGGAGCCCAGCTAAATATAACTTCAAATAGTTGTTTATACTCATTTAGTAATAATGATAATTATTATTAATGTTATTAAAACTGTGGTGTGCTATGTGTGATATTTTTATCTTCTTCTGTGGGCATCTGAAGGTTTCATTTCCTTAGGAGGAACATTAGAAATAGCTGTGGACCACATTCTTGACTTTGTGCTCATCCTAGTGTTAAAAAAAGAAAAAGCACAGATTATGCTGGAACAGATCACATTTCCCTAAGCACATTCCTTTTTTTTTTTTTAATATAAAATGAAAGATTAACAGATTGCCAGTGTGGGTGAATTTTGTTCAAGTATCCAAGTCATATAGGCACCATATTAAATACTCTTAGAAAAAAATTAAGCTTCTGTGTACCTACATCATTTTTGCAAATGAGACACAGGTTTATCTACATACAGAGTGGTGAGGGTGAGCCAATGAAGAGAAAGCCAGAATTTTGCAAAACACGTGTCCCTAGGAGGTGTTAATCAGGACAACTCAAAAGACCGTATATAACAGTTCCCAAACTTGGGTACCTTCCCCTGTAATACTCTGCCTAAAAGCAGGAGTGAAGGAAGGATTGCAAGCAAAACATGATGGGTGTACATTCCAGCATCTGTAGTGTCTCTGACAACATTCCTGTCTGTCTGCATTTTTCCAGAGACTAGTAGGGAAAAGATAAGCTGAAGGCTGAGAAGGTACCAGAGTCTAGCTCTTCCACTGACGTGTGCCCATTCACAGCAGCTGTGGAGTTAGCAGTTGTTCCCAAAAAAATGTTACGTGCATGCAGATCCAGAAAAAAAGTCACAGAGCTGCAAAATGAACTAGGTATCACAGACTTAAGAAACCTTTCAGGGAAAATAAGGGGTCTGCACCAACAATTGCCCCTAATGGGATGTCTTACTGCTTTTACAGGTCTTGAGAGTTAGCACAGAAGTCTTTAACCAAAATGCCCATTAGGTCACTGATACATTTTTTCATTGTTAAATATCTGGTCCCTGAGAAAATGGTGTCAAACCATACGGAACTCAGTACATTTATTAACAGTTTCTGTTCTACAGTGGAGCACTGTAATAACCATAGTGTTTGTACCTAGAGCTTTGCAGTGTTCTTCATCCTTAGAAACAAGATCCATGATCACTCTCTCTGTTTTATAAAGAAGAGTAGAATAGTCACAGAAAGGCACAATGACCTGGTCAAGATAACGCTGCAAGCCACTGGAGTATTGATTTGATAAACGCCAGGGTTCCTGTGTCCCAGGAGAGCACTTATCCTGCTCAGCCCCACACTTGACACACTCAGGAGGGGTTGTCTTGGAGAGTGGTACCACTTACACCAGTAAATGGCCAGTGGCTTGACAGGTGCAGTGTCTGCACCAGAGAAAGGAAAGTCTTCCCACTTCAGTCACCACCTGAAAATTTCCCATTTTTTATTTTGGTTAAAATGCTAAGCAAGCATTGCGTTTGAGGCAAGATACAGAGAAGTCAAGACACTAATTTTCTCTCCTTTTTTTTCAGTTTGAACCTAAAGGAGTTTTGTGCCGAGAAGCAGTGAATGATTGTGATATTGCAGAGAACTGCACAGGAAATTCCAGTCAGGTGATTTTATGTCTTCTACCCAAGATAGGAAAAATTATTGATTTTCTCAATCACTGTGAATGTTACCGCTTTGTATAGTAAAGTGTTTAAAAATTGTATTAAACCTGCCGATACTGAAAAAACAGCATGATACTGAAATAATTTTCAATATGACATTTGTTGTATTCTTTGCTTCCATGCCTTTCTGATCTATTAGTTATTTTCTCTTTCTGTAGTGTTCTCCCAATATTCATAAAATGGATGGATATTCATGTGATAACAAGCAGGTAATTAGCATGTCAATTTGTTTTACATTCTTTCTGCTTTTATAGATTACTTTTCATAGATTTTGTTTAAGACCTTTGGAAGTCACCTGGGACAGTTCTGCTGGCATTCCTGAGTTTTCGGTGCTAGCTGTATTTTGCAGCTAAGCATCTAAATGAACAGAAAGTGGAATCACGTATTAGTTGACTCAATAGAAAGAGTGTGACAAATCTGTATGTTAAAGAAATACGTATTTTTAAAAATCAAGTTATTTGAAACTTTTCCTGTATCTTTTCTTCCTTTCTAGGGTATTTGTTTTGGAGGAAGATGTAAAACCAGGGACCGGCAGTGTAAATATATCTGGGGTGAAAGTGAGTGAATGTTGTTTCTAAGTTGGTTGTCGTTCATGTGGCTTGAAAAATTTTGTTAGCTGAGAAAAATTATGGAAGAGACATATTCAGAACCATTAAAAACAGCTAGGACTGTATGTCACTCCCCCTCTTCCCTCCTCCTTTTGTTTTTCCATCCTCTTTTCCAGAGGATCTTTAGTGTTGGGTTAACTTACTGGTGATTATTCTGAAGTCCTAGGTTTAACTTCTCATTAATAACCACCTAGGGAGCCTATACTCATATTTATTGATTTATTTCAGTGGCTTCTGGACATTGTGGACCAATAAACCCTGGTCAATCTGAACAAAATCTTAAAACAGTCCCATGGTGACAAAACAAAACTTTTCATTGAGAACACTGTGCAGAGTTTCACAGTTCACATATTGGGAAGCTCTGCTTGCTTTGATTGTGCATTACCATTTCTCAGGACCTGGCTTTTCAAAGTCTTCATCATCTTAGAAGAGATTTGTTTCTGCTTTTAGAAGTGACAGCTGCTGACAGGTACTGCTATGAGAAGCTGAATATTGAAGGAACTGAGAAAGGAAACTGTGGAAGAGACAAGGACTCTTGGATACAGTGCAATAAGCAGTAAGTTGATCCATTTAAAAAACAACCGGTATGAGATTTTTATCCCTGATCCAGTTCTTCAGCTGGCGTGAAGACGATCAAAAAGTCTCTGTACCGAACAGACGTCTCCTGGCCTTCTTCTGCAGACCTTAGTGCAGGAAATTCTGGAGGGAAAGGATTGTCAAGAGATGATCTCTGTCAAGAGAGTACCATCTGAGCTTTGGGAGCACTTGGACCAAAAGTGGTCCTAGTGTTCTTGATGAAGCTTAGCAGTGCAGAGGAGAGCAGCCTGTGGTTTCATGTCTCAGCGTGGTGTTCACCTTTTATGCTGTGCCACTGCATTGCTAAGTCGTGTTCGGCTTTCATTGTATTGTAACCCTCCACATCTTTTCCTGCAAGTTACTGCCTAAACAATTGTTCCACATTCTGTATTTATGCAGTTGATTATTTCTGCCTATTTATGAAGCTTTTGCCAGTTCTTATCAATCTGCACCCTTTTTTCAGATGAGTTCTCCATTCTGCCATTTAAATTCTAGTCCTGCCTACAGGTGAACTAATGTCCTTCCCACCTTTCTGTGCAGATTTGGTAACCTTACTTTTGTTCCATTACAAATTAATGAGTAAAAAGTACTCAGTAATATGGGAGAGGCCAGACAGCTCACAAGTCTTCACACAAGAGTTGTAAAGTCCCTTCAACGGTTGAATTAAACTTGGTGTCTCTAGTTCCCTTATGTATGTGTCATATGAGAGTTTGCTTAAAGCCAGTATCTACTGCTTCTTCTCTATGGGCCATTATCCCACCGTAGTAGGATAATAAATCAATTTGATGTGGTTTGTTCTTGACAGCTCCCTGCTTGCTATTACTCAAAACATTTTTGATAACACATCTTAAAAAAGACTTTTCCCGGTCTAAGCTCTGAGGATAATAATTTTCTTGGGAAAACAAGACATTATTTATGGGAGTTACTGTCAGTGGGAGGAAAAGCAAGGAATAACAAATGTGTTACAAAGCAAGTGAAGAAAAACACTTTTTTGATTGTCCATTTTCATTGAATATTCTTTTCAGTGAGTATCTGTTTATTCTCTCAATGCAGGGATGTGCTTTGTGGATACCTTCTGTGCTCCAATATATCCAGTGTGCCCAGACTTGGAGAACTTGATGGTGAAATCACATCGTCGATCTTGCAGTTTGGAAAAGTTTACAATTGCAGGTAATTGGAAATCCTGAAAGCAGAACAGAGACAATCAATATCCATCTTGCATGGAAAAGCAGCTTTCTCATTCCTAAGTGGAGAACAACTTTTTACATTAATTTTTTTTTCCTATTAACACATAACCATTATTCTAGCTCAACCTTTGTTAAGCTTCAGGAACTTGACTGCATGTGGGGAGCGCAGGTGTGTTGCAGTCCCCTCTGTGTAGTAGTTAATTTTGCCTGTAGAGACATAATGCTCTTCTCTGGCCTCTTGATTTTACATTCTTTAATGTTTGTGAAGTACTTAATGTACTCAAAATACTTAAGACATATGCCTGCCCTGTGAAAGCTAACTGGCAGCTTAATACATTGCCGTATGTTAGCTGAATCCCAATTATAGACCCGGTGTGTTCTCATGCTTCACATAACTGTAAGATGAAACAAAGTCCTACACAAGTAAACTCAGTGTTTTATCCAACACTAGCTCTTACACAGGAAAAATGGTCTTTGTTTTCAGCATTACATTTATTTGATGTAGATATACTGTGTTTTGGTTTGTTTCATGTTAGATCCAGTGAGATAAATAAGCCAATACTCTACTCTTTCCTGGTCCTGGGCATCGTATAATGCAGACAGAAATGAAGGCAGCAGCCCAGAGCCCAGTTTCTCAAGCAGTCCCATCTAATCACAGCACAAGTCTCCAGGGTCGTCTTGGTTGTTTTGCAGTGGTGGCCATGTGAAGCTCGATGAGGAGACAGACCTGGGCTATGTGGAGAATGGGACGCCGTGTGGGCCGAACATGGTGTGCCTTGAGCATCGCTGCCTCCCTACTGAGGCCTTCAACTTCAGTACCTGCCCAGGCACCACAGACAGCCAAATTTGTTCAGGACACGGTGTATGTTCTTGTACTCTTTAATCCTTTATTCTGTTTTTGCTGAGTATCTGGCATTGTGTACTGCGCAAGCTAGACCTTTCAGGAAGCCAGCAGCGTGAGTCTAGAAGTCTTTATACTGGAGAAGCTTTTCAACAGGAAGGGGGTAGGAGGCACATAAATAAACATAATGCATACCAGTCAAGGCATCTTAAACAATGAGTCACAGTAAGTACATACTACTTTTGCAAAAATTTTAACCATCAATTCGCTATCGCTTCTAGTAACTTGATATTTCTTCAGGCAATATGCTGGAGAATATAAAGGTTTAAGAACTGAGAAACTTGGGTCTCTGTTCTTCCAGATGCTCTTTTTAATTCCCTCTGTATTATGTCAACAGCCAAGAAGGTTCATAAAGTCATTGGATTTTGTTGGCTGAGAGTTACTTTGCCCTAGAAAAGAGGGCAATGAGCTGGCGCTTGGCTAGTGGCAGCTTCTCTGCTCAGTGCACAGCCTGTGGCTTTGCTGTGGCCCTGGCAAGTCCCGTAGTCCCTCACACAGTTTGAAACAGTGTCCAGGTCCTTACGGCTGAACTGAGAACAAAGGAGTTGTTCTCTTGTAACATCTTTTGGCTTCTACACTGCATTAAAACTCCCCTTTTTATCTAAAATTAACCACTTCTTCATATTTTGAAAAAATAAAATCACTGAGGTTCAGAGTCTCCCAAAGCAATTTAAATGGCTCTATTAAATATATAGTACATAAAATATATTAAGGTACTTAATACATATTACATATATTTCTATATAAAGTATAATAATACATTTATATCTAACATATAAATTAAAAATTGCTGTATATTAAGAAAGTTTTGCAAAATTTTGCAGGCAGTCAAAATCAGTCCTGTATAACTGTGCCTATACTGTAGGCATTAATTTTAATTTTATGATTTTATTCTGAGCTACACTTTTGGCTGCAGGTTTGTAGCAATGAAATAAAGTGTGTCTGTGATCGATTCTGGGGAGGAGATGACTGCAGTTTTCGCATCAAAGATGATATATATTTTGATAAAGATGCCATCAATAAAGGTATGTTGTTATAATTCTTATGAATAACTGGAAAAGCTTGGATTTGAGGAAGGTTCGTTAAGCAAAACTAGATCTCCTACTCTTTCAGCTAGCATACAACACAATGCACCATTAGAAGTCTCATTCCTTCCCTTCCTCCTGGTGTCTGTGCCTGAGATCTCAGACCTGGGGCTGGGATGTGAGTGGTGCCGCTCACAAGCACTCAGTACCTATCTCAGGACTGGTACCAGTGTGTCTGGTTGCAACTTGCTTGTCCCAATCATCTGAGTGGCCTTATTAAGCATAGTGATAGATTAGGACAAGCAAAAAGTTACTGAGACTGTTCATCTCTAGATGGAAAGGTAGTGTTGCTTACATGATTGGGTTTTATTTGTCGAGTCAATTTTTTATTACATGGCCAGTATGCAGAATGTTGGCACACAAATTTTAGGTTTTTACATTTTTGAGTGAAAGTTTTTATTCATCTTTAGGCTTGCATACAAGAGAAAGATATATTGTGGAAAAATGAGGGTGTAAATGCTTTTCATTATAAATCCTTGTGGGGGATGGCTTTACCATCTTCCAGAATGTCTCTTTTGGTTAGTTTATTCAGCTATGGAAGAGATTTGAGCAAAACCAAAAAGTCACTTTTATTCCAATGTAAGCATGTATTTGCCAGGCAGGTTATAAGGATGTAAGCTACAGCAGTTTAATATTGATAACATTATATTGGCATACCTGGCACAGCTTTCCTATGTAGCAAGAGTTCAGTTAAGGGAAACAGACACAGAGGTCAAAGCTTGATTTACAAATGACCTTTTTACGTCCATGTTATACTTCAAGATTATGTCACTGGTTACAGTTAATCAGCCATAGTGCAAGTTATCCAAGCAGGTTTTGAAAGACAGTGCATTTACTGTTTTTGTATATTTTTCTCCTAAAACCCTGTATCTTTTTCCCCTTTCTTGTGTTTCCAGGTGTTGTTAGCACAAATATAATAATAGGGGCTATTGCTGGCACCATTTTAGTGTTGGCTCTCGTTTTAGGAATAACTGGTTGGGGTTACAAGTAAGTAAATTGTGTTCTTTTTAATACAGTTAAAAATATGTTTATTTCATCTGATAGCTGATTATGTTATGAAAAGAACAATTAAAACATAATCTAAAAAATCCAAATTGGATTATATTTATACAGTGAAATTTTTATAGTATTAGCATTTTTCAAGCAATTCTTACATGTGTATGTGATTTTTGGAGAGCTTGATCCAGGTTTGAAATTTATTTCCTATTTACTTATTTAGTTATTTCTTTTTTTGTAGATCAGATTATGATTTTACTGTATCTGACAAAGGAAATACAAGGATACAGTCTGATTCAGTTATAAATATTTCCTAATGATGAAGTAAATTTAGCAAGATTAGCCTTCAGTCAGTCAGTAAAGCATTTAACTTTAGCTTTTAAAAAAGATACCTTAAACAGATGTTTATATTCAGTCAGCTTAACCTGAAATTAATTCAGGCATGTTTTTTGGTAAGGAAGAGAGATCTGTAATTTGCAGATAAGGTGCAAGTTCTCTCCTTGTGCAGAGCTGTCAGTGTTCTACTCACTGAAAGGCAAAACAGATTGTTTTAGCCTGACTGATCGAAAAAGATCAGTTTATCTCCTTTTGTGAATTTCTTCTAAAAGCAGAGGGGTTTAGGTTTTTTGCATGTATTAAAAAAAGATTCAAGGTACTTACTTTGTCACCTGTGTTTTGAAGTGACTGTCTTTTGAAGTCCTTCCTCCACAGGTCCTTGAAGGTCAGGCAGGTTCAGCTGTAGCTGGGACGCAGCCCCGGCGGTTTGGCCTAATGAACTGGCACATCCCCCGCTGGTTCGTTAGCCTGAGGTAGGCTGAGGGCAGCTCAGAAATACGTAACAAAAGAAGCATTTGGAAAAAAGCGTGAAGATTAGGATAGCAAAAGGTAGGTTATGCTGTCTTGGTATATCACCCTCAGCTTCTGACAGTATCTGAAAATCTGGACTTCTATTTTGAATACAACTCCAAAAGTTTAGGGCTCATTTTGAGGTCACAACTAGCCAGTGGGATTAGGTTTTGGAGGTGGAGGGCAAGAGTGAACCTTTCACTAGCAACTTCACAGTGAATAGACTTAAATTCATCATGAACTGCACCTCCAACTCAGCATTGACTTTAGCCATCAACAAGACAGTATTTTCCTTGTTTATTCTGATTTAGTATGTTTATGAGTATGTTTATTTTAGAACTGTTTTCTGTAGAAATATTTTGAGCAAAACTTTCATTCTGCATATATTGCTTTTCTCTTTTCAGTTTTTTTTCTTCTTACTGACCATGTATACCTGCATACTAATAACAATCTTCTTTCTTTCTTTTCTCTTGGTATGGAAAGAAACTACAGAAGACAGAGGTATGTGATAAAAGTAATGGAATGTGTCTTAGAAAGCTCTGAAAATAGCTTGTCTTCTCTCTTGCTCATTTACATGCTATAAAGAAAATACAGTGATCACTATATTTTCTGTAAAGAAAATACAGTGAATTATCAGATTTTAATATTTGCTTGCATATATGAAATTGTACTTATTCTATCAATGCATTGCTTGATTTCTCTGGACTCAGTAGCAAAAATAATGTTTACTTCTGAGATAGACTATTTTATGTAGGAAAACAGGAGAATATTTCCAATAAGAGAGACTGAAAATCTGGTATTAGAGATGAAATTGTTCTTGGGAGGCTGAGAACTGAATAATTAATATTAACATGATGTTCAGGAGCCTTTTGAGACAAATTCATTTCTGGAGCTTCTTTGCAGTTAAAAATACATTGCAGTTAAATTGCTGTGTGGATGAAGAGCCCATTCTTTCCCGCCACCCTGCTCGATTGATTTGTAGCTAAAGCATGGTACCGTCTTCAGCACAGGGCTGAGCTTTCACCCTTTCAAGCTTGTGGCCAAAAATCAAACAGTTCCTTGTGACTGGGGCTTGGCTCCTGGAAGACCACCTCCCTTTGATGTCATCTGCCTGGCAGATGGGTCTTCTAGGAAGGAGTTGGCTCCTTCCTCTCCCAGTTCCCCACAGACAAGAGGGTTTCTCAGATTCCCCTGTTTTCTGCCTGTATCACTGCCTCCGGGTCCAACCTGCTGCTTTGTTTGTTGCCGCTACCCGTTGTGCTTGTTCTCCATTTCCACTACCTGCGTAGCGCTTTCTCTGCCAGGCTCAGAATACTTGTAAAAAGCAGAAAAGCTCTGCCAAGTGCTGGTTGTGTACTACAAGGTCAGATAGGTGGCAGGAACGGTAACATGAAAAAGGCAAAGCTACTGAAGTCAAGTTTTATAGAGAGGTTGGTGGGTAGGAAATGTCGCCTGGCACAAGAAAGCAGAATTTGAGGGTTTGGTGCTGCTTAATGGCACGCAATGTATCTATAAGCACAGACTAACATGGCTGTCAAGTCACTCTACTGTGGATGTATCAGTGTTGGCTGAGGACAGAGCAGCCGAAACCTTGAAATACAGGAAGAGACTGCCCTGTGCATGTTCACATTGGAATATTAGAGAAAACTAACTTTTTCAAATTCCCTCATCTTCCAAAATTAGTATATGGACAGAGAGCTGTGAGTATGCAGTCAGCCTGCAGCTGTGTCTGTGGGCATGGGCAGAGTGAAAACCAACATAAGCTGAGGCTTTTGAAGATGATGGAGGGCTTCATCATTCTAAAGATGATGGAGATATTTAGCAACTAAATCTCCTTCATGCAGAAAATGAAGTTCTGTAGGCTGACTTCTAAATAGAATAATTTTGGATATGTACAAGGAGTGCTCCACAACGGGAAAAAACAGACATCCATCAGAGTGTCCAGACTGTCCTTTTTTTCAATTGTTTATGATTACTCCTTAAGTAAAGATGAAAACAAGCCATTGCGGTATTTTGAGCATTACATAAGGAAATGGCCTCAAGTTGCACCAGGGGTGGTTTAGATTGGATATT
Source organism: Scopus umbretta (assembly GCA_013400535.1). Lineage (NCBI taxonomy): Eukaryota > Metazoa > Chordata > Aves > Pelecaniformes > Scopidae > Scopus > Scopus umbretta. The sequence continues at coordinate 13,078 of VZTL01092286.1, forward strand.
AGGAAAAATTTCTTTCCTGAAAGAGTGGTGAGGCATTGGAACCGGCTGCCCAGGGAGGTGGTGGAGTCACCATCCCTGGAGGTGTTAAAAAAACATGTGGATGTGACACTCCAGGACATGGTTTAGTAGGCATGATGGCGTTGGGTTGACAGTTGGACTAAATGATCTCAGAGGTCTTTTCCAACCTTAACAATTCTATGATTCTATGAATGATATTTAGTAGTACTAAGCAACTGAAATGAGTAAACTGAAAGTAATAAAAAGAGCAAATTAGCAAGGATTCTGTGAGCTCGGATAATGTGGCTTAAAGGGCACAGCTGTATGGGAGAAGTTATTTCTGGTGGAGTACAGAGAGGGCAGTTTGTTGGAGGAAGCCTGGAGAGCAGAGCTGCCCACACTGAGTCAACTCCAAACACACTGATGTACTGGCAAAAACCAAGACTCCAGAGGTGCTAGAAGAAATAGCGTGGAAGTACTGTGTTACACTAATGATTTACGTGCCATATAATAATATACTTTAAATACTTGAGGAGCATTAGAGATTCAGATGTGGAATGAAGAGACCCAGTTCAGGTCTGTAGTTGGACGCAATCTGAATGTGAATCAACCTTCTGATAAATGCACATCTTAATAGGGACAGACTGAAGCAAACAGGCCTTGGGAAGTGCAAGGCTGAATAGATAATTAAGCTGCTGGTATTATAATATAGCCAACTTTCAAAGTAGCTACTTGTGGAGCTGTAACTGGAATATTTGTGCAGCAGTTTTTCTGCTGGCCATGAATTCACCATCTGCAAAGAAGTTGCATAACTTGATTAGGACTTTCAATGCATAGATAGTTTCATGCACCATAACCGAGCTTCTAGTACTGGAAAAGGATAAACTGTTGTCAGATATGTGTAGCATTACTTTTGTGTGTCTTGGCAGATTGAGTCTACTGTGGTAATCAGGAGTAGCTGAGAACCTCTGACGCTGGCATTAGCTCCCCTGCACAAGAAAACAGTTGATAAACTAGAGGTTTTTCTCCTCCTGAGGTTTAAACAACTCAACAGGTTGCTATTCTTGAATTCAATAATGTTCACAAAAGTTAAATGTTTCCATCTACCTCAGAAGGAAAAAAACATTCGCTTTTCCTGAACTCCTTTTTGATGCAGGCATGCATTCAGCTCCGGCTGCGGTACTTGGACTACACCTGGGGGTGCTTTTCTCAACCAGCGCAATGAGCCATTTGAAATGTCTGAACTTGGTTATCCAGTGTCTCGAGAACCACAAACTATTCACTTTGAAAATTGTGATCAGAGTTTATCAGTGAAACGTTCCTTGTTTTCCCATACTAAAACCATATAATCCACTTTTCTGCACATATCGGAAGCATGTGGGAGTTTTCTCTCAGATGGTTGAATTATTTATTAATAGGCTTATTGTGTGTGGTTAACAGGTCTCCTCGAGGATTGCTGTCCTTGCCTCTTTCATTTAAGCTAATATTTGTGCATGTTTGTGTGCGTGCTGGTGCCTGTCATGTTTTCTGACTCTACGATGTTTATTATACTTTAGACAAATACCCCAGGGAGATTATGTAAAAAAGCCTGGAGAGGCCGACTCTTTTTATAGCGACATGCCTCCTGGAGTCAGCACAAATTCTGCATCTAGTTCTAAGAAGAGGTCTGCTTTTCTGTCGCATTTTCAGATTTCTACCTGTTCCATCACCCATTATTCCATTAGTCAGAACATTTCATTGTTTTGCAGCAGGTTTGATTCTTTCTTCTTTCTCTGTGGAATGTTTGAAATAGCATCCTTTGTGCTTTGATTACTGATTCTTCTCACATGCCCCGAGCTGCTAATTATTACAGTTAGTCCAGAATAAACAAGTTTTCCATTGTAAAACAATTTTCGGTTAATCAAATTTTCATCATCTCCCTGCTTGAAGAATTGTTTTCAAGTAGACTGTACTAATAATTGCTGGCTCAAAAAAAATTTAGATAAAAGAACCACAATTTTTAAAATCATGGTCATGTAATCAAAGAAAAGGAACACTGTCTTGCTTCAATAACAGTTATAAACATAAACTGTTTAATATAAGTGTTATTTTTATATCTTTATTTGTCAGCATCATTAATTGGCTGAGCTGACCTAGAGTTCTGGATAATATTCTTGCTGTCTCACATTAAAGATGATGGTGCTTGCATTTTATGCCACTTACTAGACTGGTATATAAATGGTCACCAAGTGTTACTGTAGAAAATTATGCTACAAAGACTTTCTGTAGTTTTGTGCTTGTTATTATGAGTAACCAAGGAGGTCATTAGATTTTGCCCTTGATCAGATTTCGCAAATTCTGTTATTGTTCCAGTTACTTTAAAACCCCAACAACATTTTAAAATGGAAAATTCATTGAAAAGCATTGAAAGTCATTTGTAATTGGTGAGGTCATTAGGCCATGATGTTTACCATCCCTCTGTGGTTAGAGATGCTTTAATTATTAAAATCTCCAGCCAGCACTTTAAAACAATTTATGAGAAGCACTGTCGTAGGAGGGATAGACAATCCTGAACTACTGCATAAGGAAACTGCAGTTCTCCATTCTTGTCTCGCTGAGCAGTCTATAGCTCTGCAGATGGTAAAGCCATTTTCTTTGTTGTTATTTCAAAGAAAGTAAAGAGAAATGTATGGAAGTGGTATATTTGTAGTGACATTTGCTATTTGGGTATGGCAGCTTCATCCTATATGCAACTTCGTTCAGTCTGTTCTACTGAATATGTTATTAAGAAATGTGTAGTGGTATATAATTAATTAATGATTTCTGATTTTTATATTTAGCTTTTTAGATTTGTGAGTGGATAAATTATCTGTTTTCAGGGAGCCAGCGTTAATCTTAAGTGATACACTGTTTGTGTTGGAGAACCTTTTCTCATTTGGATAACATTTTTAAAAAAGTCTTGGGGAAGCAAGTTTTCATTGCTTTCTGTAAGCAGGTTCAAATACCAGTTAAGGAAAAAAAAATGGTTTTAAATGAATATCATTTAATGTGTTTCTTCTTTCATTTAGTATCTGTGTTTCTTTTCATACTTCATTTCTTTCATGTGTCGCTGTTTATTCTTTGTTTGAAAAAGCTAATGGCTTCTAAGGTCTGTCTGTACTAGAGAGTTTTGTTGTTCCCCACCACCGGTTCAGGTATGTTGTGCTACTGTGACGTCTGGAAAAGTAAGTCTGACAAATACTCCATTAACATTGTGGTGGAGCTGACATAGTCCTCCCATTTCAATGCCCAGAGTGCTATTTCCTGCCTTTCAAGCTGGTTTTGATTTGCTTTGTGTTCAGATATGGATGACATCTCTTGGGAGACGTTAGAGTGACCGGGCCATTAGCTGCCTGGGCTTCTCCATACTGGAAAGCACTATGGAGTGTTAGTATTAGGATGCTTAAGGATTAAGAGGTAACTTTATGGTAACTCTTGCTGTTGGGAAACAGCAAACACCAAAACCACTGTATAATGGATCTGTTGGTTCTCAGAGCTTGCATGCTGGAAGTAAGTTTGAATTAACGAAACCCTGGACTTAATTCAGTGCGGCTGTGATAAGCCTGGTCTTCTGGAAACTAAAGAGCATCTGTCAGATGCCTGCCCTCCAAGGAAAGCAGACTGAAAAATGCAAGAGTATTCAGACTTAGGAACTACAGAAATAGATCCTTTAAGCAAAACCTCTTTGTAATAAATAAGCCATCTATTCTGACCAGTTTTCACCTTCCTCTTGCTCTTTTGGTAATAATTGTAGATCTCATGGCAAACAGCTGAGCAGCAGCTCTAGTTCAACAGGAGGGAGCCTGTTGCAAAACCCCATGTGTTGGACCTTGCCACACACATCTCTAGCTCTCAGAGGGAATACAAGAAGGAAGAAAACCTAGTTTGCACCAAGCACCTAGACTTTATAAAGACTGTTCTTGGCTTTGAGTTTGGAATTAAAATTATATGCTGTAGTGACTAGCTAACAAAATATAATAAAAATTCAAAATTAGCAAAAATGAGACAGAGTTAACCCTCCACTGGAGCTACCAGCTGTGGGTGGGAGGATGTTCGTCACGGGCTCCTGGGCCCCTGAGACTTGTCGCAGTGGGTAGAGGGAAACAGTCCCAGCTTTCCTGCAACAGCATGAGGAGGGAGTGGGCAGCCTGCAGGCGGGATGTGAGGAAGAAACACCTTGAGACAAGCGCGGTTGGAAGAGCATCTTCCAGCTAAGAACTGGGGCAGAGCTGGAAATCCGGTATGTGCTAGTGTTTTTGCTTTCCATAGTGGACACAGGTGAAAGCAGTGCTGAAGGCTGGCTCTTGAACGTGGGCACGCCTAACCACTGCAGGGACAGGTGGCAAAATGTAGGTGCAGGGTTTAACCAGAAATCCTGGATGCTCTGCTAGTGCAGACAGACCTTAGGCTGTGTTATGTCACTGGCCTCAGGAATGTGACTCTCTGAACCGCTGAGCTAACATTGGTGTGAGACAATACCCTTAACAATAACCCCATCTGAGCCCTCCTATTCCAGGTCAAATGGATTATCTCATTCCTGGAGTGAAAGGATCCCAGACACAAAACATATTTCAGACATTTGTGAAAATGGGAGGCCTAGGAGTAATTCTTGGCAAGGTAAGTGTGAACCTCTGTGCTGGCCACAGTGGAAACCAGCCTCTGAGCCATTGCTGCTCTGCTGAAAGTTTGGCTGATTTTAGGACAGCAGCATGACTCCTTAAAATTGTGCTAATTGTTATTAACTTGGAATTGGGATTTAGAAGCACCCTACACAAGTACCTTTCTTGCACAATGCTTTGGCACATGGAAATGACATTTAATTTCTCCCATGTGTCCAGTGTGAGCTAACATGAAAAAGAGGAAGACATCTGTTCACTCTTGCCAGCTTCTGCGATTTTTATCAGGCAGTGTTTAGTGGTTTTCTTGAAGTGTAGCAACTTTCTCAAATGAAAGCTGAAATTGAGGAGTGTTTTGCTCTGCACAGTTGCCGCAAAAAGTAGAGAAAGATCACCTAAGTGTCAAGTTTACCTGATCTGAGGTAAATCAAGAGGGACTGACCCGTGACTTTTAAATGGTTAAAGCTAATGAGGTAATAACTCTTTTGCTGGGGATGCAAAAAGAATATACATTTTGGAATGGGACGCAGGTGAGTTTCAAGTTGTTTTACTGTCTGTCTTTATCCTTTGATTTCTTTCAGGTAATATAGGAGGAAACAGAAAGAAAGTCAGAGGCAAAAGATTTAGGCCACGGTCTAATTCAACTGAGTAAGTCTGAATTTAAAAAAGCAAAGCCAAAAAGTACAGTTTTCATATCTGTGTTTTGTAGATGGAGATTAAGAGTACTGAAAAGTAGACAGCTGCATTTTTGTTCTGTGGCCCATTATGATTGCTGACTGATAATCTGGTAAATGGTTTGGCTAGTATATTTCAACTTCTTTTTATGTATTTAAAAATTAACTATCAATTTTCTTTTTTGTGTAGGCTTCCTCACAGTCGTTCCCATAGCAATTCCCAATGATGGTGGCAGCCTGCACCATCACTGCAGGTTTTTGTCTACAGTAAACTGCCATTGCTGAGTGTATCCTGGTTCAATACTGAATTTCTGATAACCTGTTTACTATCCTTGTCTTCATGTTGGGCTGGGCCATTGCAGAGTTAGAGATTTGTATCTCTGCGTACCTGTCTGAAGGTTGTAGGAGAGGTATCTGTCTGCTTTGAGAGTACCCTGAAGTTTATTGTTCTAAGCCTGAAACAGCCAGTCTTGAGTAAGCCCTACAATAAATGGGTAATGAGAGTCCTTACCAACCAACTGATCCCCAGACCTTTCCAGTATGGTTTAGCATTGCTTTCTGTATTGATTTGTTAGTTACTTTTACTGAAGAGCCCATGCGTGCAGTGCTCCCCATAGGGAAAGAGCCTTTCTTATGTACTTAAGCCTGCTGGTTCAGGCTCCTTTCATGAATGAATGACGAATGGCTGGAAACATAATCTCTGGGTTTGTCAAGCACTGGCCTGCTCTTACAGCACTTATGCCACAAGGGAATCACCCCTTCTTTGACTATAGTGAAAATGACAGTGCCCTTTCCCTGTGTCATTAGTACTAACTTTGCACCTGTGTGGTCAAATGGGCTTGGTACCAACTCTCCTAGAAACTAATAATTCTAACTCCTCTCTGGGCCCTGCTGTCTTCCATTTGGGGATTTTGAGTTTGTTCTGAAACTTTTCTTCCACCTGCAGTGCACTGTCTTGAGGTGAGTAGGCTCAAAAAGGTTCATAGAGAAGACACTCTGTTACAAGTCGCAGAAATAATAGTTTGATGCACATTGCAATTATAACATTGCATGGTCAAAATGGCAACATGGAACCAGAAATTTTAGCCCAGATCTCTTGGAGGAGTTTATCTGTCAAGTGCCCCTGTGCTCTTGGTCTTCATGCTGATAAACTCTTACTGGAACGTTATTTTGCTCATGTTCTCTTTGCATGAGACAGTTTGATGACAGCAAAATTAGTGTGACCAAACTGCCAAGAATACAAATGAGATTGCACATTCTTCTTTAGAAATTTGTCCTGTGCTTTCTTTCATTTTTCAATCGTATTTCTTAAACAAAATTTGTTAAAAAAAAAAAAAGAGTTTAAATTAATGATACTATTAGTCTGTCATTCAGCAGAGGTGTACACTGGGGCTGAATTGGTCAATAAAGAATGAAACCAGATCAGCTCTTTTTAGCCTAGAGTGAACGTAATTGCATGGGAAGAGTATTGTTTTTAGTAAGACCATAAACCCCAATGGGCATATTTTTTCCCCTGTGCTGCTCAGCTGGTATAGTATACATTTGCTGTGATAACTGTGAAGCACTAAATAAGTGGGTAGACAGAGTGTGAGTTGGAAGTCTTTCTCCCTGTAATTTTTTTTTTTTCTCTTTTAAAGGTGCCCCTGAATTCCACCTAATTCTCTGCTTTTCTTCTTGCTTGTTATGGTCTCTCAACCCAGCAGCAGCCCTGGTGCTAGAGGGAGGAGGCTTGTACTTCCCAAGGGCTGTGCTGCAGCTTGTTAGGGATGAAGCACAGTGTCTGTGTTCCTGGGAGAGACCTGCCAGGCAGGAAAATGCTTTTTCTCCTGACGGGGTCTATCCTGAATTGCCCAGGACTGCATGGCTTGTCCGAGTCTCCTTGGCGAGCATGTCACCCCTTGGAGGGAGAGCTCCCACTGAATGATCCACATTCTGTGCCAATTCAGTGGCGAACAGGGAGAATTGCCGAGGGCATACAGTGGCTCTGGTTAGAGCGATAACATCCTTTGCGAGCAGAGAGAACTGACGGAGAATGATCTAACTGTGACCAGCATTTACTCATTTAGGAGAACAAAAAGCAATGCCAGCAGCTTTGAGGATGCCTCAGAATACATGGAGGCTTTTCCCAGGCAAATTTACCTTCTTACCTTCTCGGGGAAGTAGAGAAGAATATTGAAATCTGTTCTGAAACGGTGGATGGCATTTGGAAAGTCCACCTGTGTTGCCCCTGGGAGTCCAATGAAGCATCCTTGTTGAGACAGAAGAAAAGGGGTAACACTGTGGGTCTCCTGTTAGTAGTAGAGACAGTGAAGTTAACCACTAGACAGTTGGGTTCCTTTGTGCCATACCTTGTGCAGAATTCAGTATTTTTTTTAAGCAGGTGCACACTAGTACATTTGCCTACAAAAGTATTTGACATATGCATGAGTCTGCAGTAACTGCTTATATTATGCACAAGGGGGTTTTTTTGGTATACAGCCAAGCACCAGATAGAGACTCATGCCATTGATCATTTAAGCAAAATTTTTTAAGCACTGAGGAAGTTTTGAGCTCTGCAGCCCTCATGAGCAGCACTGACAGGAGGGTTGCAAGCATATTGGGCAGTTCCTGAAAAATGTACTGCTCACACCTTTGTGTGACCCCTTACACCTGACAGATACATGAACAGGGTTTCTCCTAAAGATACAGCTCTATGGAGACTGCTAAAGCTCTTTTGGGATGTTTTTAATTGTTTCTAGATCTTTTAAAACAAAATTCGTGTTCTTTACTGAAGGCAGATGGTTCAGTTCACACAGAAGGAATGCCAACAGGCCAAATGTTTCTGCAGCTTTTCCACAAACAGAGTTGATGAAATGGCCTGATGAAACAAGTTTTCTGTTAAAGTCAATTAGAGTTATCCAGGAATGAAAATGAGAGTTTTCTTAATAAGCTGACAGTTTAATTGGGATCTTGTGTTAAAACAGGTCCCAGGAAACATGCATTTTGCCAAATAGCGATTCTGACCTTTGTTAATTTGCACTGCTTTTCCTATAAGCATTTGTCTTCCTCGTTGTTGTAATTGATACAAACATCTTTGGCTTAGACTTTCTATTACATATTGTCTTTTTGCAGCAGGGTAACCCATGCATCTGAGCCTGGGCTTTCTCTCGCCCACCAAATCCCGGCCCAAGGCATATGCCCAGGGGGTTCTGACCACCCCCAAACAGGGAGTCGGGATCACAGGTCAGTCTCACCTGCCCCTGCGTTCTGGGCTGCCATTTTATCCCGTGAAAAGTCCCTTCCCTCAGTGTACAGTAGTTTCACTGTGGCAAAACACCGTGACTGCTTGGAGGTGCTCCTGCTGATGCAGCGCTAGCTAACCTTCCTCCTCGCCAGCCTGAGGAGTATGAGTACTCTTGAGCCCAGGTCTTTCGCCTTGTTGCATGTTGCGCTACAAGCCAAATCGAGCCGTTGGTCTAACTATAGGCTTATGTGTAAAGACACCTGTGTTTTAAAGTGGAATCTCTCACTCAAAATGTGGATTCTGGCCATCGCTAATGAACAGGTGGCCAGGAAGATCAACCTGAGAACTTTCGAATGGTATCACATAGTGGTCTGCAGTAACTCAAGTTTAACCTTTCCGTAACAGATTAATTGAGGTGGTGAACGACGGTCTGTAATCCAGCCAGACCCAGGAAACCCTGCAAGCGCGGTCGTGCAACAACTGCATGCTTTGATACCACGTTACACTTTGTTTTCTAATACAGGAAGCCAGACTGGGAGTGTTTCATGGTTACCAAAAGACCCTTTCAAATGAAAAAAAGCAAGTCAAAAGTACTGCAGCAAGTACAAGAAAATGTGTAGTCACACCTACAATTAAAGCTAAAGCAGAAGTTTATTAGTTCCTGGTGATACTGGCGTCAGCCTGTTGCTTCACTTGTGGTTCATCTGTTGCTGCGCTACCACTTTTGACGTTTTCTTTCTCTAAGAGTCCGAGCTGGAAAGCATAAAGCACTCCTGATTCCTGATAAATAAGCGAGCTGAGGAAGCTACTTAGAAGCACTTGTGGCTGAGGGCGAGTACTTTCTGAGAGCTGTGGCTGTGCTTGCGCGGGGCGGGGAGGAGAAGTTCCAGAGCAAAAAAGGAGCAAAAGAAGTCGAAAAAGTGCTGCCGCTTTTGTCATCAACGTGGTTTGAAATATGGTGGGGATTGAACGACATGATCTGGCCCAACCTTTACTCATCTGAGCAATCCCTTGCGAGGCCTGTTGCCATGTGTGAGGTCATTGGAGCCACTCTCATAAACAAGGGTGGTGAGCACTGGCCCAGAAACATTGAAAATAATTTAAAGAGGAATTTTCATTCCCTTTTTCCTTGGTTACAATTTGTTTCCTATTTCAGAATGTGCTAGTATCTGTTATTTAAAGCTGGTGATCCCAACTAATTGTTAAACTGTTGCTATTCTTACACAACAAGAACAGACTGTAAATTGGACGGGGCAGACTCCTGTTTCTACATTGCCCTTTTTTCTTAACATGACAGAGGGGGAGGAATTTGCGAATCTTGTTATTGGGGGCTAAGAGAAACCAGTTACAAAAACTACCAATTATTCTTCCCTGGTAATGTTATGGTCAGATAATTAAACACCATCTTTATTTCATAGTTTTCACGTAACATGAGTATGCAGCTCAGACTTTTCCTAAAAAGTACGGTTTTGGTATCAAGACTGCTTCTGTAAAATGTGAGATAACTCTGCAGCCCCCTCCATTAAAGCTTATTGTGGTCCTGCCAAATGAAATGATAACTGAAAAATCAGAGGGTTATTTGCACATAAGTGTAAAAATTGCCACTGTAGTGGCAAACAATTCAAGCCTTTTAACACACTGAGGCAGAAATTCATTCCTGTAGAAAGGGCCAAGTCCAAGCTTCTGTGCTCATTGAGCTATTCCCTGCAGTTTATTCTAGAGGGGTGCAACATGCATCTTGAACAAGCAAACTGCAGCATTGGAGCCAAAATACCCCATCATCCTTATTCTGAGATCATGAGAAGAGTTCAAATCTTGAGCTTACTGCTGGCCCTCTGCATAGGAGTGAATTTTACCCTTGAGACATAAAATGAATGATGTATCCCAAAGAGTTTCTAGATTAACCAAACATATGACTCTTGTTGTAGGTCAGATTTTCTCATGCAGTTGTACACGTTGCCTAGTCCTCACCCAACATTCATACTGATTTATTTGCCATATTCACTTGCATTTTGGGGATGAAGACATCCTTGCTAAGCTTGTGCTGTGTGTTCTCAGATTTTCTATTCTTGTTCTTCTGCTTTCTCTGTTCCTTCCATTGCTTTCTGCAGGTATTTAAACCCATGGTTCAAAAGAGAATATAATGTAGCTAAGTGGGTAGAAGATGTGAATAAAAACACTGAAGGACCATACTTTAGGTATTTTGTAAATTAATTTATATCCTTTTTAAGAGCTGTTCCAGCATATACAAATATCTTGGGACTCCTACCTTGTATAAATCAATACAAGTTACTGTAGGTGCAAAGGGCCCCTCTTCTTTTGCTGCATTTTGATGTCTGTTTTTGGCTTCATGTGCAATTTACAATTCTTTTTCTGAATGTTTTAATGAAGCCATTGAAAAGGGTGTGTGTAGTGCATGCGTTCCCACCATCATCTGTAGCTTGTAGTAGCTTTCTCATCATTTTATGCCACGTAGTGTTTTATGGGCATGAGACATATTTATCACTAATAAAGTAGTATTAACTTAAATAGAATGTAATTTACTGAAGCAAGTGGTTTCATAACACATTGACTCTACCCACTGTCTTATATAGTGCATACTAAAATTTAAATGAGAAAACAATAAAAAGTAGTGGTATTTTACCCTCAGCATACAATGAAATAATATATTGTAATTGGAAAATTAAAGGTATGAGAATATACTCTGTGCTCAATTTATCAAACCATTAATGAATCTGTTACAAGTGAGTGTAGGGTTCAACCAAAAATATCACTTGCTTTTGAGAGGGGAAAGTGTGTATTATTTGATACATTCCAAGTTAAAGAGAAGAAGCATCTATAAGGCTGGCCTCCCTGTTGTACATGAATGAGGAGACTGAGAACATTTTAGTAGATTCCCAAAAGACACAATCCCACAGTTGAGACAGAAGTTTGCATCAGCTGAAAAAATCAGGTAGCATAGGGGAGAATGGAAGACAATTTATGACAAATAACATAAAACATGGAAGAAATTTGTGAAGCTGTAAGTTGACCTATCAAAAATTAAGCTGAAAGAAGAACTATAGAAACACAAAGAAAAAGAATACAAAGCTAAGTCTTCAGCCAAAACAGTGAAGGATGGTAAGAACGAGTAAATAGAATCTTATCAATAATTTTGCTACATTAGTAGACCTAATAATAGTGCCAAAGGACATAAACATTCACTAAATATATCCAGTATGTATTTGGGAAAAAACATGATGAACTTATATCCCAAGGTGCTAATGAAACACTTCTATTCCAATAGTAGCACTGGCGGATACTAAATAGCAAAGTGGGAATTTAGTAATTTTTAGAACTAAAAATGTCCCAAAGTCTTAAAAGAGCATAAAATGGTCACTGTTTTAAACCATTCGTGTTTGTTTTCAAGAACTCTTAAATCACAGTGTCAGTTGCAGAAAGGCTTTCCAATGAACAAATAGGGCAAATGAGATAAATTCAAGCCTGCCAGTCCTGATCTCAGTCCTGAACAAGGAGTAGAAATCCCTGACACAAGAATCCAAGGCTTATGGGAAGATGTTGTGATTTTGCCAGCTGGTATCAGCCGGGTCTCGGTGTTAGTGCTTGGACTTTCAGGCAGGGTGTGTTGTGAATCCAGTAGTTTTGGCATTGCTGGTTTTAGCATTGGAATACAGGGTCCAGTTCTGGCGTCCACAGTTCAACAAGTGTGTTCAAGAACTGGGAAGATTTAAGCCCTGAGAAACTTTAGAAGGGACTGTAGGGCCTCAAGCTGTTCAGTTTAATGGAGCAGCTAAATGCTTACCTGATCATAAAATCTGCATATGCAGCAAAACCTTTGTGGGAAGTCCTTTAGACTAGCAGACTGAGACTGATAATGACCAAAAGTAACTGGAAGGTGAATTTAGGGAAACTCACGCTAGAAATGAGGTACGGTTTTATTAGCAGACCTTTTCTTAAAAATACCCTCTGGACCTTTGTTGTTCAGGCAAGGCCATCAGTCACTCACCATAATCTTACCCCATGGCTGTCTTTTAGGGTGTTGGTATCAGAAGCCCTGTGGTCGCAATAAACAAAAACATTGATGCAATATGAAGATAGCACTAGTTTAAAGTATGTTACTGTACATGGTTTGGTTAAACAGCTTAAATTCCTGGTTTAGTTAAACAGGCTTAAATTCCTGGGTGGATACTCTTAATTTGTTTTTCATCTTTTAGTATCAGTATATCTTGATTTAGTAACTAGATTAAATTGATGGGAGCATACCCCGCCCCTGAGGATTTTCAACTGTTGTACTGAATGAGTCACATTTCTAATTGTATTTGAGATAAACCAAGCATTTTTTGCATGCAGGTGAGGATTAAGCTGACCCATGTGAGTTTTAAGGGCTGTATATTGGCAGAGAAGAAGCATAAATTAAAATTTTTACACCATAGAAGCTTACTAATGACTGCCTGCGGCAGTAGCTTTAGAAAAGAGAGAGAAACCAGAATAAATTTAGAAACCTGTATGTCCTAATTAATCGAGGTAACCATGGGGAAGTATTCTGAAGGCACATTATTGAAGGCAGAGGATCAAATCTTCTCTTGGGATGAGTTGCCATGGGCTTATGAGAGGTTGAACTGAACAGTTTCTCGCCAAAACTCAGGTGCAATTTTGGTTAATCTGTCACAGACTAGAAAACATTGTTCCTAAGAACGGTGTGTCTGAACATCATATGGCTGGGGTTTGAGCCTGTGAAGTGATTCACAAACAGAACAAAACAAAACAAATCTTGTTTGGTAAACCAGAAAGTCAGGCTGTCCAGCTGGTACTACATTTTAGGAATCATAGCCCAGGATAAGACAATTATATCAGATAATTAGCTGAGTAGTATTTTTGTTGCTAATCATCTTTGATTTCTCTTTTCTTTTAAAGACATTCTGAAAGTAACACTGCTGTTTTGCTTGTATCCCTATAGTTTTAGGAATAATGTGTTGATGACTGGTGCTGTTGCAGGTGGAGTTGAAGTAGAATCAGGAAAAAAGATAAAACTTCCTACAATTCCTAGGAATGCTGCAGATTTTCAGAAAATAGAAATCTTAGTCATCACAAAGACTTTCTCCATCACCTTAAAAAAAACCCTGTATAAATCAAAATTTCTTTCTCTGACACCTGGTGTCCTAGTTATTAGTTTTTTTCCCAGTCTACCAGTCTAATGGGTATTTCTATATAATTACTTTTTATTAATGATAATAGTAACAGTAGCTGGTGTCTCTGGTGCCAGAAAGCTCCCAGGTCTGGGACTCCCTTCTGTAAGAAAATAAGATCTGTAAAGAAAAATCTCATTTTACTGCTCAAAGTCTAGGCTAGATTTTAATTTTATGTTCCAGGCCATAGCTGCATAACCTCAGCAATAAACCCAGGTGGGAAACCTTTTCCTGACTTCACTTTGCTGCAATGCATGCTGTCTTACCAGTGTGATACTATTACTTATTTTTGTTACTGCCGATTACAGTAGCTACTGCATGGACTGACTTTATGAAATACGGTTAAGGATTACGTGAAGTCCTCACTGAATCTTGAAAGAATCAGGAACCATGATGGTATCAGAAAATAAACTGTCAGAATCCCAAAACATGGCATTTCTGTAGATAATTATAGACAGAAAGACTAGAAGGCACCTTCTGAAGCACTGAGCTGCCTACATTTGATTTAGTGCAAATATTTACAGTAACTTTGGCTCTATGGGAGTTGTTTAAGTATAAAAATAGTTTACAAAGAAAGTGGGTTTTTTAGATGAAGACCCAGGATGCATACTCAGCTGGAAAATGGCCATCTCATATCTGAAAGGCATTGGCAAGGAGCATGGAGGGTAGGAGACAACAGGCTATCCATTTCCCTCCAAGTTTTTCTGTGCTTTGGTGTTCTTGCTTTCTTCCTCGATGTCTTCTCAGCTTCTCCTCAGCTGATCATTAGCAAGAGTTGGCTGTGCTGCTCTGTGAGGTCCATCACCTTCCTCTGTGAGCATCCAGCTGAGGCCAGAGCCGTGACCAGCCATTAGCTCCCTGCTCTTGCTGAGGCAGCTTCAGACTGCACTTAAAGCGGGGGGGAAAAAAAGTTTTCGCCATTACAACCAAAGCAAAATATTGTCCTTGTTGGTAGCCAATGAAAAAAAGTGCCTATTGATGTCCATAGGATCAGGATTTCATTTCAACAGTTAGGGAAACACGTTCATTAAAGCGTGTGAGTGCCTGCTTCTGGGGCATTGCTGTGCAGTGCATAAAGTGGATGGCTCAAGTCACAGCCTTCGCCTTTTCTGCAGCCCCCCACAAGGCGAGCCTCTGCTGCTGCACTTTCTGAGGAAACTTGCGCACATCTGTGGTTTTTAAAAGGAACTGCATTTAACATGTTAAAACGTTTAGCCACATCAGTGGTTTTAGAAGATCCCAGCTTCCTAATGTAGGATAATTTAGGCTGATGATGTCCTACAAAGAGTTGAGCCTGGGGCAGCAAAGGTCAGGTTAGGCTGATAGTAACTACATTTGGGCTTGAAATGCTTTTGCCAGGTTTAACGATAAGTGAATTTCATTAAATTATTTCAGTCTACAAAAATGAATCAAGCACAGCTTATGAACAGTTCAGATCTGTCAGGGCCACCTGCCTTGAGTTCAGCTGAAATGACACTGAAAGTCTCAAGACATTCAGGTGTGTGATGAGGTGACACATTTCACACTGTCTCTTTTGGGCCAACACTCTCCCCATTTAGGTGACAAGAAGGCAGAGCAGCCAGGTGCCTGGCTTCAGGAGAGTGCATGCAGATCTGCTGCTGCTGCCAACGGCATTTTGTTGTGAATCCCGGCATGGTCTCCACACACTCTTAGTTTCAGCTTCCAGGACAGAAAGACGGACACAAAGTGGCCACTACATCTTGCTTTCTGGTCAGAAATGAGAATTCTTGCAGTGCGTTGAGGTGCATGGCTTTATTTGGGGTTGGTGGTAAAACCTCTGAAATTGTCACAGTGTGTATAGGGCAGAATGCAGTCTGCAAACCAGTCTGCTTTCCTACTTTTTTGTATAAATTTCAGCTGGAAACAAGATTTGGCACGAAAGCTAATGGATGTGATAGCAGGAGAACTGAAACCCCAGTGAAAGCTAAATGGATCCCACCCTTGACCAAACTGCAAAGTTTTGCCTCCCTGAACCCCAGCATTATGCGCAAGTGTCCCTGAATGCTGTCCTTCTTCCATCCTGTAAATGAGAAAGGTCATGTCTGGCTCTTTCTCATTTAAAGTACATGTAAATCTAGGATACACAGCACATACACAATTGCAGGGCAGAACCTGAAAAGTGATGAAAAGTGCCTCAAACAACAAAGTTTATCACACGAGACACATCCTAAGCTCTGTGAGCATGTGCGCTTAGTAGTGATACCTTTTTACAGTCTCAGTAGATGGCGCTAAAGATGCCAGAAAACAGCACATAACTTGTGTAGCAGAAATAAGGGGCAAGGGCCTACGAGGGGAGGGCAAGGTCATTTCTTTTAAGTGTGCAACTGCATTCTTGATGTATTTGGCTGTAGCTTTACATGTGCAGGTGAGCAGCGATGTGCACATCAGTTAGGCACGCAAACCATAGGTGACCTGGCAACACAAGGTGGGGTTGAGAAGTAAGAAAAGTAGGCAGCTACACTGGAGGTCTGGGCTTCAAAATCTTTTGAAAAGGCAGCATTGTGTTTGAGTTATGGTGCAAAGCTACCTGGCTACAGGCTTAGCTAGGGAACTTGGTCAGAGGACCTGCTGTGCAGTGAAAACGTTCAAGATGCCCCATCCTTGAGGGGGTGCGGGGGTGGGTGCGGGGGTGTTGTTGCTCCTTCCAGGATCACTTACTCAGGCTGATGGACAGGTATGTTGGCCATGGCTTTCCCTCCCAACATGGTCTTCTCTTGTGGTGCCTAAAACAACCTGTGGGAAGAGCCTGTGGTGTGCAGGAGGTGATGTTGTGCCTGGTTGTGGTGCAAGGGATGGGAAATGCCTTCATGCTGTGTGCCACCTCCTGGCTGTGGTACCTACATAAACAGCTTTCTGATAGGGCTTGCCAAGTCAGATCTAATACCTGTCCAGTTCCTTGCTTCTAATCTCCAGGTGCATTGTTATAAATTTAATATGAAATACATATAAATATGAAGATTTAAAATCCTCCTGCAGCTGTAGGGCAAAATTTGCAAATAATTGGATTGCTAATAATCTGTAAAATTTGCTCTCCTTATCTTCTCCCCTTCCTCCTCTCCTTATTTTTTGATTCTAGATCTACTAATTATTAGTGATCTTTATCAGTCCAAGTGTGGGCACAGATGAGAGGACTTGTATGGGTAGCGAACAGCAGGGCACTGTTGAGAACCTTTCCCCAGATTTAAAAAATAAAATAACCTGGTTTGTTGCATGTGCAGTTTGGTGCCCAGATCTGTGATGCTGGACATATGAACGCTTTGTTTTATACTGCAGTAGCTGTTTAAAATTGTTTTCCTGAACACGTTCATGTACGTCCAGTTCATCTTAATGGGTAATCAAAGTGCACGTGCTGAAGATGTACTCTTCGGTGTTTGGACAGTCGTATCAACCGAAATCTTTTAAGGGCTGTTGAACTTAGAGGCTACAGCATGAGGTATTAGGTCATCGTGAGCCAGATCGGAGAGCTGTCACCATATAATTTCCATTGACACCTTGTTGCTCGTGGCTACCATCAGTCATTGTTTGTATGGGAGACAAGAGAGTGTGCTGTTGTAGGGAGCTACAGACACAACAAAATGATACAGTTGTCCAAAATAATTATTTATAGGTAAATGAATTTCACTTAGATAAGAGAGGTACAGAACAATTCCAGACACAAAGGAGCCCCTGCCTTGTCTGTAATCCTCTCTAGATGAAAGGACCTGATCCTGCAAATCCCAGAGCCAGGGATGTGGGGCTGTCTGCCAGGGGTGGTTCCTGTGGCTCCTTGGTATCAGTGGTGGTGCTCATCACTGGGGCCTACAGCTGCACAACACACAGCCCCCTGCTGTGTCTAAGGGGCTTGGAAGACCTGTCTGTAGAAACCAAGGGAAACTTTCCATCTTCAGGGACACGTTAAGTTCAGCAGATAGTAGGCAGCAAGTGCTCAGGGAGAGTCTGGGTGATGTGCCTGCACTAGGGGGAGGCCTCCTTTGAAAAATGCCCTCAGTCTGCAAAACAGAACAAGAAGGCCAAGGTAGCTCAATTTTGCTATTTTGAGGCTTTTTTCCCTTTTATTCTGCCCAGATTTAGAGCCTGATAGGAACCTCTCAAGTGGGAAAAACGCAGAATCTCAAAACAGAAGCATAAGAGTTTTTCTTGGGTATAAAATTTCAGTCAATAATGTGCTGCTGCCTTATTGACATGAAAAGAACGCCTTTCATGTGATACAAACATTTACTTGCTCCTGCTTACTCTACTCACCTTGTACAGAAATACTGATTGCCATTGACTAATCAGTCCATTTTTGTATATTCTCATCAGACTCTTTCTTTGGCTGGAACAATATGCACTGTATGATGCTTGCATGTCTAATAATTTGTTATTAGCACTTTGTATATGCCTTTGTTACTTCACAACTAACCGTTTGGCCTCCAAGTGCATGCATTTGTGTAAATTAATGTGTTATAAAATAATAGATTTTTTTGCTATGTTTGTATCAATATAGGAGATGTGTAAGATATACATAAAGACACTGATAATTCCCATTTAGTCACTGGCAGAAGACATTGTTCAGCTTGTATTTATACAATCACTATTTCTATTTAGGCTTCATAATGCCATATCTATCTTTTAGTCCTGTATTTATTAAATTGCAGATTTGGTTTGTTAATTTTATAATGATTAGTTACAGTACCATATAAAACAGTTTAAGAAATCATTTTTGTTATGCAATTCTAATAAGAAGTAGGATTCTTTTTTCTTCCAGTGTTCCTGAAAGCTATAAATACCTTTATTGATACCATGAAATTATTAGATTACTGATCAACAACCTTATCCCCCCAATACTGAGCTAATAATAAGCTATATACTTGGTTCTGAACCAAGCTTCAGAGTAATGGCAGTTGCTGTTGCAGTGCTAGGACCCAAAGACATCACATTTATTTTGTGTGTTTCAACATCTCAGGACACTGTCTCCTGCAAAGTCTCCATCTTCGTCCACTGGATCTATTGCTTCCAGCAGAAAATACCCTTACCCGATGCCACCACTTCCTGACGAGGAGAAAAAAGCCAACAGGCAGAGTGCCAGGGTATGTGTCCCTCTTCTCTGTGCATTTTGTCAGTGAATTGATTTGCTGGTAGTTTTGCAGAACGAAAGCGTGGCAGATCAGCATCTTGGACTAACAGTGACAGCGACGGTGGCATTTCCTTTGTACCCTTAACTCCAGAAGCTGCTGAAGGCTGAGCCTCTGGCAGCGGTTGGGGCAGCCTCGGTGGCTGTGTTTACAGATACCCATTCAGGTTGCTCTCAAACCTGCCCTGAAGCCCAGATTTCACTAGTTGTCTAATTTCCAGTTGGGGCATGCCTGGGACAGCCTTTGGGCTGCGGAGGATGGGCAGCCTGGGAGCAGGTGGTGCATCTGGCTCTCCTCCCTTACCCCTTCCAGGGGGCTGATGTAGCCAGCAACTCTTATTCGGGCTGGGGGATAGCTGCTTTCCAGCTTTATGGAAAGGTAATTACATTGCAGTCAAGGAGGATATAGAGGGCTTCTATCAAGCCCTTGCAGACCTGGAGGGACTTTGCTGCCGTGTGCTCTGAGCCCACCCTGGACCCCAGGGTGGTCAGGAACCGCTGGAATGTGCTGTGGATGGTGATGCTGCTCCAGAGGGAGAGATTTCCAGCTGTTGCCAAAAAGGAACGCTACCTGTTGCTTCCTTTGTGTCAATTCAGACATAGCAGATATTTGAATAAGCAAAAAAACTCTGAAATTTACTTGTGATAGCTTTAGTTCATGTTCCTCATGCAGCTGGGATTCCCATCTCTGCTCTCTCTCCTTTTTTTCCAAGAAAAAAAAAAAAAAAAAAAAAAGGAGTGGAACGCTGCTGAGGGGACCTGCATGCTGCTACGCTGCGTCCTGCTCAGGGCAGAAAGTTGCGTGGGGGGCAGCACAGGGTCTCCCAGGCACACGTGGAGCAAAGCAGCTTGGAGGAAGGGCTGCACTGGTGTTTCCCAGCCCAGGAGCTGCCTCGGCACCAGCTCAAACCCACAGCAGAAATTTGTGCTGCCTACCCTGAGAAGAGTTAGGCGGAAGAGAGTGGGAAATTACAGCAGTATTAGTGTAACTGTAAGGTAAAAGCTGTCTGATACAAAGCTGATGCTACGCTTACATTTTTTCCTTCAAACTCTCTGCACTCCCAGACGTGGACGTTTACTATACTGACTGCAAGTCATGCTGAAATGCTTGAGACTGCTGAATTTGTGGTCTGAACAGATAGCCACCAGAGGCTGGGAGGAGACCAAGAGTGTAACCTTGGTGACCCAAGTGGTGTAGATGCAGTTCCTCCAACAAGCTCCTCACACTGTTTGGGTAACAGCCTGTTTTATCTTGGTGTTCAGTGTGTGTTTGTGTTCCTTTTCCCCCTCTCCAGCTATGGGAGACGTCCATTTAGCTGCACTGTTTTCCTGGGGTGACATCAGAACTGTTTACTTCGAATTTTATAGAACTCAGCATCACTGAGTCATTGCACATTCATCTGCTCTTCAGACAATTTGAAAGATCAGCGGAGATGCCGTGAGTGATGCCAACAGTGATGCAGTGAGAACCTCCTCTCATCTGGAAGGGAAAAAAGCAGTCGTCTTTTTCTTTCTTTTTTGTTGACTAGTATTTTATGGATTTGATGAACAACCAAAATCATAACAATTAACAGAGGATAATTAGCCCGGACGTGACAAGGCTATTCCGCATGATGGCAGATGCACTTACCTAGAATCCCAACTGCAGTCTGTTTGCCAGTCCCGCATAAGAGAGGTTTTTCTCTGGTTTAATGCAGTCCTGAGTCAGACCAGAGTGGAACTGGGAGCGCGCCTCATGGAGACCCCAGCTGATGTAAACTTGTACGCTGTATGCATGAACCTTGTGTTCTTTTCTTTCCACATGTAAGGGATAAACAACATACGGTAGTAGAAATTAGCATGCAGGAGTAAGAAATATAGGAATATTTTTTTTTTGTGACAGGATTTCAAGCTTTGAAAGGCAACTATTTGACACAAACGTCAAACAAACAAGGATTATATCTTTTTTTTACCTTATGTGTTTATAATCTCAGTATACAGATTGTATATATGTAAACATTTGATAATGTCAAAAATAGCTGTTATACATAAGTGTATTTTGCCAAATGTCTAAAGAAGCAGTCATGACTAACATTGTCACACTTCAGATTTTCTAATATTACAAGCAGAGAACTTTGGAAATACAGAAAGTACAGTACTGTAAAACCGTGTCTCTCAGAAACTGGTGTTTGACCAAAATCTGTACTATCTTTTCAGTATCTTATACTGTCTTGACAATCTCAATTGTGTGGTGGACTGCAGAAACCAATACAGCAGCACTTTGTCGTCAATTGTCCTAAGAGGAACCAGCCAAAATCCGTTGTTCAGTGAGATGACCAGGGTATCCTCTCTCAGGTGTCACCAAGACAAGAGAGACAGAGTCTTTAAGTAGCGTGCAGTCCAAACTTACTGGACATTTGGGAACACTTCCAAGTAGTCAATTCAGGATGTGGTGATGTGAAGTCCTGGTGAGAGTTGCTGTGTATTTTTGATAGAGCATTTCAGACACTTTAGATGGCAAGGCGTAGCGTGTGAGCAGCATAATGATTTCACTGTACTAGATAATAACAGTGCTGGGCAAGTGGCCAGTTTCATTGCTGTCGTCTAATTTTTATTTGTTACTGGAATCGCCTTTACCATGCACTTGAATGCTATGCTTGCTGCCCCTGGAGCCCCCTTGACAATTTTGGGGGCATTAAACTGAGTACAAGTGAGTTTAGCCTAAAAACATGGGGTGGGGGAAAGCAAACCCTTTACCATGGAGATACTAATCTTGTGTATAAGTGGATGGTTAGATTTCTAACACCTGAGATATCTAAAGGTTGTTGCAAAATGTCTTTTGATTGGGAATTTTGAGTCAGTAAGAAACTGGACCGTATTAAGTCAACTTATAATTCTCCAGCTTTCCAAAATTGACTAGTTCTTCGCTTCAGGTAGTACCATTGCAGAATAAAACACCCGATTCTGTGTGGTGCAGTTGAATACCTTGCCCAACAGCTGTATGATCAATTAGATATTATTGTGATGGGAACATCTATGGTGTTTCTGAAACTTCTACCTCTTTCATGTATTTCCTTTAATAAGTGAACCCAACACTTGCAGCCTTTTAATATATTTTTTTAACTTCTAAGTCTCTCGATAAAGTCAAATATATGTAAGATTAAATTAAGAGATGTTTAAAGATGTCAGCAACTGTAAAGTGTGTAAGATTTTTAGAAACACTATATTTTATGATTAGGCTGTGTGTTGGATTATGACAAAGTATTGGCCTTGGAATTCAAATGATTTTGCTTCACAGTCCACAGGTTCTGGTAAGTATTTTGGAGAAAGACAAATATGAGTGAGTACAAGTGGATGCAGACAGACCATCTGGAAGGAGCCAGTCACTTGTAATTGCTTTAGGAAAAGTTTCTGCACTTTTGTGAAGAGTAAATATCCGTCAGCACCGAAGAATATTTTTTGCAAAGATTTACTTTGAGTGTAAGTAACTGGATTAAAGAAAGTTGGCAGTGTATAGCTCATGAAATTAGGGCCTGAGCCATAATCACTTGAAATCAATTTGTCTTTTATTGGTTTCACTGGACTTTGAGCAGGACCCTCAAGAAGGGCACCCGCAGTAGGATGTTTTGCTAACCCGATAGCCTCTGTGTTATTTTGTCGCCTGGAAGCTGTTTTACCCTCACATACTAGTATCTCATCTTTAGTAACTGGACTGTTCATCATGTGCCTTTTACGGTGATTTGTTTGGATACAAACTGGCATGTAATTTTGAATAATCCTGTTAGATATCTGTGCATATTTTATGTTTACCACTGTTTCCTCTTCCCTTTCCATTTTGCCTTATCAAGAAGCAGCAAGATTTGGCAGACTGAAGTGGATATAACATACTGGCTCTTTGTGTAATGTTCATAGCTTCTTGTTTGCAGACAAATGGCTCTCCTGACTGTATTGTCAATGTGGTATGTACTTGCAACTTCTCTCTTGTTTTGGTACAATTCATTTGTAGCATATGATGATACAGTTATGTGTGTAGTGTAACTTTAACAGTCACTTTCACATTTGGAGGTCTGTAGTGACTGGAAGTCTAGTTATGAACACTAAGTCTAAGTTAAATAAATGTTGACTTTTACTTTGATGGTCTAGAGTGAGAACATCACAGGACTTGGGTTTTCGCAAATTTCTTCCATGGAGAATTTTGCATCAGGTTGGTAACTTGGAGACCTTGTCATTGCACAAGACCTGAGCCTCTGAAGCCAGTGGAGGTCAAAGAGAGAAGTTGTTTGCTTACATTTTGTGGTTTCCTACTTTCTAAAATGTAGTGTGTTGGAAAGCTGCCAGATTAGTAACCTTGAAGACTGCAAATATTTTTATCCACTTCGGTTAGTTACACTGGCAAGAGCAATATAAATTGCCACATTATACCTCATCCAGTCTGAAATAGAGTGCTTGTGTTGTCAGTAGGATAGCTCAGTCATTTTGACTCATTGAGACTCATGCTTTTATTTTGGTTTTATTTTAATAAATGAACTTCTTGTTACCAGCTATGCTGTAGATGCCTGTTGAAGTGGGGAGGTTATCGGCTCTTCTCAATACACTGCAAGCAATTGCAGGGAGCATAGGACCTGCAAGATGAGGGTTATGTATTTCAACATGTGAGAGAAGAATCTTGTATAGTTTAAAATAAAATTAATATGACTAACTGATGGAGAATGGAAGAATAGAGATTGTATCCAAATAATACTGCTGCACAATGATTCCACAGTTTAAGAAGCAAAAAAATTATGTGCTAATTCTGAATTTGTTGACAGAAGAACTTCAGTAATCCATACTGTATAGACTTTTGGTGAATATACTCAGGCAGTTTACCAGAAATGGTTGTGATTGATAATTTACATATAATTTTGTTACATTTAAATAAGGAGTTTTAAAGACTTTGTTCATTTTAAACAGTCTATCTCTGTGTAAGTTGTGAACTGAACTCACTACTTGCCAGTTATCTGATTTGAAGTGTGACTTGGCTTTGAAGATAGCTACTTCCAAATGACTTAAGAGTTTCATTCCCGATTTATGAGCTGTTGAACGTGCTAAGCTGATGTACTCATTAGATAATTGTGATTGTGCTAATGAACAAATGGACCTCTGGGTTGTAGCCTCAACTAAAATCAGAAAGAAATTGTGTCAATAGCTAGTGTACTGACGTCCTCTTACCTGACTCCCTGTTGCTGGTTTTAAATGAACTGAGTGGTCTTGTCAACACCAGTGTGACAACTATTTTCAAAACCAGGGCTAAGAATAGGTACATACACTACTACAGGCATGCATACACTACAAATTCTGACCAAATATTTTATTGCTTAATGAATAGGATAAGATGTAACATGAAGCAATGATGAGACTGTAATCCTATGGGATAACAGGTTAGCTCTTAGGACTTGCTCCGTCATCGAATCCCATACCTAGCTGTTGTAAGCAAACTTGCCAAACTCCACTGTAAAACTCGGCAAGCTGCTGTTCTCTTCCATCCCCTTTCTGCTCCTACTGAAAAGCATTTCCATGAATGATAATTACATCCACTGACAGCCTCTTGTGTTGGCTGGCTGAGATCGAAAAGCTGCTGAGTCGCCTTTCCACACAATGTCCAGAATACGTTTTTTCCAGTGCTGTTAATACATCTTTTGCTCTTACTGCAGGGTAGGTGATGGATCATTGTGTCTCACGTGCAATCTGCACTGGTAAAACCATTTGATAGCTCAGCCATCCTGTGTCTTTCTCACCCTCTAGCACCGTTGAAGGCTAGCCTCTTTAATCATCCAGTCTGTGATCCTAAAAGTTGTGCTGTGTCCTCTTGCTCCAGGTCTGAAGATCATCCATGCCCTTCTCTAAGTTACTTAAGTATCTGTATCATGAGCAGGCTGCTCGGGCCGCTGTTACCAACCACAGTGTGAGGTCATTTACCTCATTTTTAAAGAGCTTGAGCATTCTGGTCTCCTCTGAAGCCATTTTTTTGTCCTGAATGGATTATCCATCAGACTGCTGAGCTGGTGACCCACTATTTGCATGGCTTCCAAACCATGTGAGACATCAGCAATATGGGATTTGACTTTGATCAGTTTTCCTGAAGACAACTATGAGTAAACTGCACACATACGTACAGCTTGTCATCCCATGACTGCATGGTGGGGTAACGTTCCTGTGTAGACACAACTGTTGTCCTAATAGAGCCAGAAAAAAGGAAATGGTGAAACTGAGCATGTAGACATAGTTGCAATACAGACTCTTATGTGTGATTTGAACAGGAAATTAAGTAATACCTCCTATCATCTACGCTAAAATAACTCCTTTGACCCAAGCTTAAGAAAAACATTTCTGGTGCCCAGCAGGTGGTATCTTGTCATTCCACAAGATTTCTGCAACTATTTAGAGAAGCACTACAACAGTCAACATTCCTGTGTTATCTCAGCCAAGCAACCAAAACAGGCAGTAAAAATAAGTTCAGAACACAGAAACATGGTGGTTTGCTCACACTTGAGAAGCTTTGTACCTGACTTCAAAATTGGCTCACCTAGCCAGGTCTGGTGGTTCTAGTTCTGTAAAATTCAAGCTCCACCAGTTTCAAAATCACTTCAGCTACGCCAGCTTTAAACTGTTTAAAAACTTCTGCTATGTACACAGGCCGTAATTGCAATATAACTCAGAATGAGATGAGGAAGATTGGGGAAAGTAAGCGCAGAGCAGTTAAAAAGAAACCTTCTCTGAGGGAGAAGTATAGGTGTCTTACACTATTTTAAATTGCTAGAGCATAAAATGTCAAAGCAGCAAGCAAATGTTTTTCTGTTTCTGTATTCCTCTGAATAAAAAAAAAAATCAAGTTTTGGTTACAAAAATAATCTTAACATGAGGCCTTAAGACCTTATATATTCTAACTTTAGCATGGAGAGTCTATTTTTACAACCACATTAGAAATTCTGTATATAGGCCTGACTGACCTTGTAAGTATAGTGGTGCTAGCAGCTAATCATGCAATATTGTAAGGCTCTGTATAACAGTAAATGCTGATTTATTTTGATTATTGGTACAAGGACTCCTGCTCACTGCCTGTGTAGAGACTCTGCATATTTTATGCTTGGAAATACAGTCCAGAACATACTCAAACTGTGAATATATAACCTGATTTTTCTTTTCTTAAGGCTAAAGATATATTACAATAGGTAGTGTTTTATATAGAATACAGTACTTATTTTTATTGTTGCATAAATGCAAAGTATTTTTTTCAGAATAGCAAAGCATTACATAATTTTTAATCCGCTGGAGAAAACACTATTTACAGTATGACCAGTTCTTTCAGCAAAGCTTTTGGGGCGGTATATACCAGTTGGCTCTGCCAGCTTCATTTCGTGCTAATGTTTATCTTGGGCATTGCTGTAAAAAAAAAGCTATCTATTTTTTCACTCATACTAGCCCTTATTGGTAAAACATTTAAAGGCAAGGAGAACCATGTTTCACCACTGGGGCTGGGCTAGTATTAGCAAAAACAACCAATCTACACCATATCGTTGTCTTTGCTAGTTAAAATCCTTTAAAGATCATACCTGATGTAATAGAGACATAAGATTTTTGACAAACACCAAAACAAAGCATTGCAATTTACAACTTCTAGCTTTGAGTGTGATATTTCTGTCATATACATTACAGGCATTGGGCTGTTGAAGTGAATGAATCTGGCTTTCATGTAGCTAACCAAAATGTTGCTTTTTATAAGATCAAATCATTGTAATTTGGGGTTCTAAATTCTTGCTCACTTTTAATAACAGCATCACAGTACCCACTTCTATGAGAGTATTTAATACAAATGCCTGTGGTTTTCAATGTTACTAACATATTGTAACATCAGTAAAGTGACTTTCAACGACAAAGACTGTTGTGTGTATTTTGTTGTCGTAAGTCCTTGTATTTAGCACTTCCTGTTTTATAGATCTCTGTAAAAAAAAGATGCTGCACACATGGGAAAAAAAAGGCTAATGGCTAATACTAGAATATAGATGCTTATTTAATAGAATACAGATGTTATTTTTCAAATTCTAGGGTTGAAAATGATCCTGTGAGCTTCCCAGTCTTTGTCTTAAGGTCCTACTGTTTTCAAGGCGAATCTAAAATTATTGTTCCTTAGGTTCGCATGTCTGAGGGCAACCTAGAAAAATTATCCACGTTCTAAACTATGCCAAATTGCTTGTACAAAGGTCAAGAGCAATCACCCCACTTAGTACCACGTAAACATCCTTCCCAGTATGTGTTTTGGGAAAGAGAAACCCTTAATTCTGTATTAAACATAACAGTTTCTCTAAGGCAGGTAACTTGCATGTTCAAATTGCCTACTGAATCCACTCTTAACGGGGAAGCAATTTTCACATAGGTTTTCGATGGCTTCTTTTTAGCTAGATGACAGCAAATTCTGTAGTCACTCCTTAGCAACCGTGTTCGTTATCTTAGTTTATGTCTAAAAATGATTTATCCTGTCAGTCCCTGTGAATGCCATGGATTTTCAAAATGCTTATGAAGAACAAAAAGTAATTATTTCTTGAGGAAGCCAGAATTTGTTCCTGGTTTTGAAGCAAATTGTTTTCCAGTTTTCTCTTTTTTGTGTTTACAAGAAGATCCCCGACTAGGATTTTCTATTGGTTCACACTGTTGTCCTTGCAGCATTTCACTGCCCAGTAGCTAGCTGGTGCAAAAACAGTAATTCAACCTGGGCAAATAAACGGAGAAAGACATAGCGTGTTTGTTATTGGTCCTCTTCTTTCATTGCTCCAGACACCTGATACGCCTCTCATTAAGCTACACACATTTTTCAAGCCAAGATTTTATTTGTAGGTGCAATTTTACTCTCACATGTTACTTCATCAATAATTCTCATGATTTATTGCATAACTTCATACCTGTATAGGTATGTGCAACTTCTGGGGGGGGGTCTCAGATCATTTAGTAAGTTACACTTATCTATGAGAATGTTGTATTCGTTATTGCCTGATGTTTCCTTTCATTAGTAGCTTTGGGCCTGCAGTGAGTGGAGAATTGGAAGAGCAGCAAAGAAAAAAAGTTAACAAAGGGAAAAAAAAAGCTGGCGGGAGTGCGGGGGGGAAGCCATGCAAAGGCAATCACCACCTCCC
>VZTL01092316.1:0-12402 GCA_013400535.1 Scopus umbretta
TTTAAAAAAAAAAGAAAATACATTCAGTACATGTCTGGACACTGGCTCATGGCATGCACACTCATTGCCAAATCACAAGTTTTTAAGTTCCAAAACTGAACACAATGATCACCAGCAGACTCGGCTGGAGGCTAAAATTGGGGTAAGCCCCAATTTTGTTCTTACCTGGATGCTTGCTCCCTGAGGATGCAGGGATGCTGCCCTGGCTGAAGCAACACTTGGGTCTCATGGGCTCACTCCAGCAAGCATCTCTGTGGTTTTGCTTTGCTGTCCTCCAAACCCCTTGTCAAGCAGTTTCTCCTGTCCATACTGCCTGGAACCTTGCAGATTTTGATGAAAACCAGAAACCTACCTGTTTTCTGTTAATTTGGGCAGCCCTTGCCTTCTGCTGAAAATAAACAGGGCTCTGACCGGCAGGAGGTGACCCAGCTGGAAGAGGGTGAGGACATCAAAATGTTTTGGAGGGGAGGGAGAGGGCTGAGAGTTGCTGGGAATGCCAGCCAACTCCCAGCCCAAGCCCTTCCCCTGGACTCTCAGTGATTTTAAGGGAACTCAGGCTTTCTAGGACTTTTCCAAAATTGCTATGTAGAGATAGTAAGGGGCAAGTTGAAGTAAGATGTAAGTCATGCTGACGACCACAAAGGTACTGTAATACAAACAGCAGAGCATGTTATTGTTATTATCCCAATGTTATCCAGTTCCTCTAACATCTGGGAGCCCCAGATGTGGACTGGGACCAGATGTGCTAGGTGCTGTATGCTGTAGAGCAGAGAGGGGGGCCTGCCCTGGAACCCCTGCATTGTAAGGTGCTGATACAGACAGGGTGTAGGGAGGCAGTGGGACATCTGCATCAGTCAGCCTCAGCATGCCAGAAAGCAAGATCTATTAAAAGTCCACTATATAAATGCACTGAGAGCTGCATATAGAGCTGCATGTGTTGATTTTAGTGCCAGCTACAAGGCCAGAGGTGTTTTTTTATACCCTACTCGGCGCATACCTGTGTCTGTGGGACTTCAGAAACAGATGTGGGGTCCATCATCTGCATTGCAGTGAGGAAGGGGTTTAGGAAAGGACCAGAGAGAGGTTTTCAGCAATGTGTGGCTCTTCTCTGCATGCCAGTGTAAGAGAAAACATGCTTTTTTGGTTTTTAAATACAGAAATTCAGGGGAGAACATTGCTGTTAGTGGCAGAGTAGAAGTACATCTCAGTAGCAGAAGAGGTGATGTTCAAGTTGGAGATAAGCCATGAAAATAACCTTCCAGCTAAAAGCACAGCGTTTATTCTGGATGTGTGAAGTAGAGGTAACCGCAAAAGAAAAACATGGAAGTGGGATGTGGTCAAAGCAACAAGGTGTGGAAAGGATCTTCATGGCAGTGTTTTAAAAGAAAACAAATGCGTCAAGATGATTTTCTGCAAGGCCACAGGAGAGGATGTTGCAGTAACCAAAACCTTCCTTGGAGAGGAAAGGCTCAAACTTTTTATGGAGCTCCAAGCTCCATAAAAAAAGGCTGTGAGTACCTTCTTGGATACAGAAAGGAATATCTGTGCACGTACAGCATGGCCGTAGTATTCCAGGTGTACCCTGGATTTTGGTGAGCTTGAATAACCTGCCGGGACCACGTGTAAAGCAAGACCACAGCAGAGCGTAGCAGAGCCACAGTGAGGAGGCCAGCAGTGTCTCTGGGGACTGGAGCGGGAAAGACAAAATTGTAGGGACGTTGCATTTAATATCTGAATTTTACTTGCCTTTCCCTAGGCAGCAGGCTGATTGGCATCTCTTGCTCTGTCCAGCTGCCAGTATTCACAAATGAAAAAAATCAATTTATCTTTCTACCCTTCTTTCAAACATGATTGAAAGCAACCAGTGGGTTCAGAGATACAGGGAGGGGAGGGAAGACAAATAAGAGAGACCAAAAAAAGGGTGGTTGCTTTGCTCTCGCTTCCTTAAGGAACATGCAAAAAAAGGTTACACTGCAAATTCTGGGGAGATGGAGAAGAATTGCTTTTTGTTTTAAACAAACTTAACTGTTGCTGTGGGGTGGGCTGGGTTATTTTTTTTGGTTGGGTTTTTTTTCCCCATTTAATTTAAATGTGGTGGAACTTCTTCCAAACCTTCAAGGTAATTAATTTTCTTATGCAGTCACAATATTTGTAATTTGATGGGTTTTAAAGCTGAAGGAGTGTTGCCTGCCTTGCTTCCTTGCAACTTGAAGGAAGCTTGCTTGCAGTTGCAAGGGAAGCATGCAAAGCACCTGGCTTGGTGCAGAGCTTTAGTGGTGGAAAGACTACTTAAAAATTCCTAATTGATTCTAAAAATTAAGTCATTATGTAAATGTTTGTAATTCTCAGCTGCTCTGAGAAGCCTCATTAGAAGGAATACAAGAGCGGGAATTAATTTTACTTATATGTAAGGAAGAGTGGATAGGTCCTGAGGAAAGGCTCCAAAGTGAAGGAGGGAGATGCTTGCTCCCCCTTTACCAGCTCTATTTGTGAGATGCCATTTCACAGGATTTGCTTCCCTCTTAGTTTTATTTTATGGGGGATGTCTGTGAATATATGGCACAAGATTACACTTTTATTGTCTGCCATGAATCCCTCGTAAGGGTAGGACAATGTGGAGGTGTGCAGCCAATGCTGCATTATAGGGAAGCATTAGGGGCCTCTATCTCCACCAGTAATGACCAATTAATGACCACTGAGATAAGCTAAGGAGAAGTCAGGGCTGCTTAGAGCTTTAACTCATTATTTTCTGGCCACCCACAGACAAAGAGGCCATTATTTCTATAGTTTTATTTAATGAGTATTTCAGATGAGTACAGGACTCGCTTCATGCCCTGGGGGTGCTGCCTGAACATTTTGCTTCCAGCCTGCGAGACACCTTTATAAAGTCACGTAACTGGAGGAAAATCCCAGATCTCAGTGGTGGCTGGAAGAAGTTTGTTCAGTGGCTCCTCAGCTGGGATAGGTTGGTAGGATTTCCAAGAGGACTTGGCACCAGCTTTGATGTTGATGCTTTTCAGTCCAATGGCAGTGAAATTTCAGGTGTGCTTCTGCTTATGCCAAATTTGCTGTGCAAAATGAGACACAGATCATGCTGTCTTCACTCCCACGGTGTAGAGTCCACCACCAAAAAGACCCATAGGTTTTGCTGGGCCAACTCGGTGAGAAAAACAAAGAAATACAGAAGAAGGTGGCAGGAAAGGTGTACTCTCATGTCTATTGAACATCGGATTTTCAAACCAATAGTGAAATGAGAAATTCTCATTTATTTTAATAATTAAATCTGAGAAGCAGGGACTTTAGGTGATATCCTGGCTCCACTTGAAGCTGTGGGTACATTATCATTTAATGTCCCTAGGACATACATTGCACTCTGTATGTTGAGTTTTTTGGACTTCACTGGGCACCACTGGTTTTGTCTCAGAGCTGGATGCTTAATGACTGGTACTAATAGAGGTTATTGACCAGTCAGGATGACACGGAAGAAGGCTTGGAAGGAGAAAAGGAGGCAGGAAAATTTCAACAGTGTAAATACAACTGGATTGGGCCAGGTAGGCAATGCTATTAGCAATGAAGGGAGAAAGGTGAAGAAATGCCACTAAACCCAGTTGTCTTGTTCAATAATAATAAATGCCCCAACCAGCAGTTGTGGATGGGACCTTCAGCAGCAAAAGCACAAGTTGGGGGAACATGTGGCACCTGAGAAAGCTTTTACAGCTGCTGAGACTGGACTGCTGACACCCCAGATACCTAACTTGTGCTAACAGGGATATTCCTCTGCCTGCCACTCTTCTACTTCCATCAGCAGCAATGGTCGCCTCTACTGGGAGAGATGTGTCCAGGCAGAATGTTTCCTTTGTTTTAAAAAAATCAAACTCCCATTTTTATTGCTTCCTCCTGCACAGCCTTGCACAATGCAACAGTGCGATCCCTCCAGGTTTTATAATATGGGCTTCCTTTGTCTGGGTTTGGCAGAGGGGGGAGAGAGGAGTATTACTGAGCTCTTCTGTGTGGCTGCTAAGCAAAGTGGTAGGAAAAGATAGGTGAATACCTTTTTGTATTGCCCAGGCATCAGATATGAATGCTTTGTAATAACAGAAAGGAACAGACAGGGGAGCCCTTGTAAATACATTTAGAAGATGCTGTGGAGGTGATACAGGAGCAGGTTTTATATATGTGGCCTTGGGAGGGAAGGACAATTAAGTGTTTCCATGTACACCCTGCATGACTGCTCCTGTTCCTGCATCTTGGGAGCCTTGTTGAGACTCCATGCATCCCTTGAACCCACACAGCACATGCAGGCCACGGTCCTCCCAAAAGGAAAGGAAATGACAGGGACCATGAAGTTTTGCTTTGGTGCCACAACTGCAGGGAGAGAGCAGGAAGGTTTCACTGGCTGGGCTGCCCATGTGTGCTGAATTTGGGCCCCCAGCCCTGCCTTGTTCCCCTGGAAGGTGGTGTTATAGCTCCCAGCTGTGCATGGGGAGGAAGAATTTCGCTCTTCTCCTGCCAGGAGGCTGCTGGGTTGGATGCTGGAGGGGGTTCTCCTTTGCAGCAGCTTGTTGGGGTGCTCTCTGGCTGATAATGGTGAGAGGGGGCTGCCAGGGTGGTGGTGGTCATAGTATGTGAGGCAGTGGCTTAGTGATTGCAGTCAGCACAAAGAGAAATGTGCTTTTTCAGGGCTGTGTTTGTGAGGCCTTTCAGGCTTTCTGCCTCAACAGAAGTGGGGTTTGGGTCAAACAAAACTGGTGTGTTAGCAGTATCATCCTGGGTCCATGCCTGTGGGCTGCATCTCTCATGCCTACCTGCCTGGCTGGTGTGCTGGCGTCCTCTCTGCTCCCTTCTGCTCCTTGATGCTGTCACTGCCTCTCCTTTTGCCTAAAACAGGTAATGCCTTCAACAGCGTTACAAAGGCTTAATGTTCGTCTTAGGTATGCAACCCAAAACTGGGCTGTGCCCAAACTTAAAATGCTCCTAAATTAATAGTTCTTGCAATGAGTGTCCCAGGGTGATGGTTGTAACGTTCCTCAGCCAGAGGTGGAGAGGAGAAATGGGAGATGAAGACTGTATTATTTGCTGCTTCATATTACTGCTCTTTGAAAGGGTTTATGGTGTTTTGGTTACTCGGGGAAAAGCAGAGGCAGGACACAAATAGGCTGTGGATAGCTTTGCATCTCCAAAGCCCTGCCTTCATTATTATGCAGTGCAAGTGGTTGTTGGCACAAGGACAAATTCCACTGTAAATTATGCGTGATTTACATGAGAAGCTCATTAATTCTCTAACACCGGATTTAGATGGTTTCATTTGTAAAGGGTGTCATTTTAAACACTGCTCAAACATATTGCCTTCTATCTGCTGACTCAGAGTGTGTGCTGAAAGATGATAAACAATAAAGTGTGTATGTGTTTATAATTACATGCACACAGACACACACACATTAAAAAACAGTATCAGTTAAAAGGTACTCTCTGTGTTTAGCAATGGTGCCTGTGATACACAAATTGGCTGCCTGTTTAATCTTTTTGCCTGCCTCAACATTTCCACGCTGTAGACCTTGCAGATTTTGTGTGTTGTGCTTATCAATGCAGAAGTAGTGTCTTTTCGTTTTGATTTTTAGTATTGAACCTGGATCCTAACGCTTATTATTTGCTGCTATGCTCCTTGTTTTAAGGGTTTCCCCCTCCTGGATGAGCCTTTGTGCTGGCTTCAGGAGCAGCAAGACTCAGTCCTGAACGAGCAGTACAGTTCTGCGGGATAAGTGATAAACGGGGTGTCTTTTTTCTTTTTCCTCATATAGTCCCTGTTTTTCCCAACTTTGCCATCATTCAGAAGTTTGACTAAAAGAATAGTCGGGGAAAAAATAATCCCTCGGTGGAATTAGTTCTTTAATGGGGACTCTGTCTCTTGCTCTGGGACAGATACAGCTGATAGGCACACCAGAAGTAGCTGTTGTTGCAGTTCATATGTTCAGATAATGCAGTCCATACTTTAATTTAACGTTGCTTTTGCATTAAGCAGCATGACCCTTCTGCGTTAGCTGAAAGAATTATATGCTCATTTTCAGCTTGTACTTACTGTTTTAATCCAGCATCTGGAGCTATGTGTTCTCTGATATAGGGCTGACGCTGAAATTTGGATGATGGTGTAAGTGTTCTATCATACATTCATGTGCTGTACGGGTTTAAGTTGCAGCTTATAATTATTTTAAATGGGCAGTTGCTCTTTAGAAAATTTTAAGCTTGACGCAAACAATAAATGTGGGACAAGCTGCCAGACTCACCTTTGAAGTCTCTGGCCTAAGGAAACTGTTCCTTGACATCTCATTACTTTCCTTCTCTTATTAGAAACAAATGTGGACTTCCTACATGTAGATTAAATATGGCATGAATTAAGAAAGCTGAGGTAGACAGCAGCAAAAGAGGAGAAATTACGCTGTGCTCTGCTGCAGTTTTGTTTATCAGGACATAAGTCTGAATTTATTATTTTTTTAGCACAAAGAAAGAAAAAGGAATTTTTTAATTTTTTTTTTTTTTTTTTACATTTCCATACGTATTTAAATAATTTTGCCACAGGGAAAAGAAAACATGCCCATCTTAAGTAACCCGAACATCCACAGTGGTGGTTGCTTTCTGCACGTAGCAGGGCTTTCCTTGCTTTGGGTGAATTTCTTTCCGTTGGCTGGAGAAAGTGGTTTTGACTTGTAAAGCATGGAGAAATGTAGGACAGGTTTTCAACAGAGGAGGAGGGAAATCTTGTAGCTCTCTGCTTGTGAACAGCACATGTCAGACCTTTCCTGACCTTTTTTTTGGCCCTCAGGCTGAAGTCTTATGTCATGACCTCTCTGCACCACTGCAAGGAGTGGATAAACATGTTTTTGAAAATAAGAATACTGACAACATTTTTTTTTTTTTTCCAGCTAAACTTCTTGCATAGAAGCTCCTTATCCAGTGTATTTGAGGAAAATTTCTAGGGAAAAAAAATCCCAAGAAACACTGTGCTGTTTTCTTTTGTTTTCAACAACTTGCTTCTTACAGAAGAGCATCATAGCAATGTTTTGTCTAATTTAACAAGAATTGCAAAGGTGGTGACTATGCCTTCTGAGACCCCTCTGTATCTTGAACTAAAGATGTGTTTGGAAGTATACACATGGTTATGGATTGCAAACAGCCAGAAATACTGTACCTAAAGTCGACGCTTGGCAGGACAGAACACTGTTTAGGTGACACCACCCTGCATACCCTATATATAAGCCACTGACTGTAAACCCTGTGTTGGCTTGATTGTTTTTCTGTAGCACTTAATTTTTGAAGATGCAGTGCTCCTGCAGTTGTAGTATGAGTTGTTCTTACGTTGTTGTTGGTTTAGCTTGGCTAAGCTTTAGGTCTGGAAAAGCATTTTGAAATTATTTCATGGTTTTTCTGGGGGAATATGCGTGGTTCAGTTTTGTTTGAACTGTCCCAAAATATTGTACCCTCAGAGGGCACTTGTGATTGCAGCCAGCTTCTCTCTTATAGATTGAGAAGGAGGTCTGTGTCTGGTGCAAATCTGTGCAAGTATCATGGAAAAAATTATAGGAGCAGTGCCAGATGATACCATGTGAAAAGCTGATCCCAGCTGTTAATGGCGCTCTTCAAGCAGCATGTTCTAACACAATGTTACTTTCCAGTGTAGAGAAACCCTCCATGAGGTCTTCCTTTCCCCAAACCTATCATGCAATACACTGTCTCTAGTGGAATATTTTAATTCTTTCTAAATTTTTGTGACAGTTGTACCCATAGTTCAAAATGCAAGCATAGTAGCTAGCATTTATGTCTTTGTGAGGGTGAAGGCGAGAGCCACTTCGGTTTTCGTTATAAACACTGTTTCCATCCTGAAAAACATACAGCTCTAGGCAGACAAGATGGACAAAAGGTGGGAGAAAAGTAGAGTTATCCTTATTTAACAGGCACTCTAACTGAGGCAGAAAGGAAAAACAAAGATCCTTAGTTTTGTGGACTTACAAGTCTACAAAGTAATCCCATTTGGAGAAACATAGCAGAATACAGGAGTGAAATTTCCTCTTATTTCTCTAAGGGAAAGCTCCAAGAACATTTTGTAGCTTATGTTCCAGGTATATAAGAGGCCAGGCTGAGTATTTGCCAAAAATAAAATCAAACACTCTGCCAGCGAACTATTCTCTATGTCTGTATGAGTGTGTATATTAATACATGCATATAGATATTAAAATAAGGAAAGTCTTATCCCATCTTTGCACTCTTTTCCATATGAGGGCACTTGGGTTTGGTTTCTGCATGGTGCTGTACGTTAGCAAGCATGTATGTAGGTCATTTCGCTCCCAACCAAGGCACTGAAGAAAATCAGCAGTTAATGTTACGCAAAGTAGAATGAGGTGAGCATGTCACCTGTAATATGACAAGGTATTAACTTCTTAAGTCGGAGAAATGAGCTGGACAGGCTGGAGTTTTAAACTGACTCTTGACTTTCGTGCCAAAGAGATTTCAGCTAAGCGATTAATTTTGGAGCGGCTTAATTTTTACACATTAGGCAAATTGGCATCTTGTTTTAGGCTCTGAGGCAACTCAGCACGAGTCTGTGCAATTTATTTGAAAAGAGACTGGCTTAGGGACTTTGAAGTCATGCCTGGGCCTGAGCTGGTGCTTGGTGTTCGCACACTGTGGCATTATCTCCCTCAAATGGCAGCTTCACCGTGAGGTGAAGTCTGAAACTCTGAGATGCACGGACAAAGGTTACGAGCCTGTCTCTTTTCTCTTTGTGTTGGTTTGCTGCTGGCATAACTCTAATGACATTAGTTACTTAATGAGTGACACCGCTGTAATAAAGACCTGGAGACTAATGGTGTTGCAGTACCATTTCTTGTCCAGTCTTTGGCTGCTGCTAAAGCCTCACTGTTAGACTCTTGCCCACCCCTTCCATGGTTGAAAAACATCAGCTGACCAACAATGGTCTTTGCATTTGTTGTCTGGGATCCCAATTTATTCTTCTGTCCAAGCAGTAGCCAAACCCAGGTCTTCTCAGTTTCCCAGGTTAGACAAAATCTGGTTTACAGCCATAGGTGTGAGCTGTAACAAGTGGTGACGTTAATACAAAAAGTGTATTGTTTTAAGCAAATGAAGAATTACTCTTCAAAGGCCAGGGGAGACTTGACACAGCACATGACAGACATTGTTGTCCCTATAGTGATACTATGTACGGTTCTCTGTAGCCTACAATGTTCCTTGCCTCATCTTGGCTGAACAGTAGCTGTTGTGCCACCTTCTTGCTGGACCCTCTCCTGCAGTTCACATCTTCTGGTCTGCCCATGCAGAGCAGGTTAATGTTTTATTTCTGAGTTAGTGGGTATCTTTAAGATAATTTCTCTTGGGGGCTTTCCCAGTGAATTGTAAGTAACTTGTGTTTGTCTTTAAAATTTGGTCCCGTTGAATTCGAGAGAAGGCTGAAAACTATTACGGAGGACATGCGCTAGTTCTTAAAACCCTACAAATGGTGTTTCACTCCCCATGCTTTTAATTCTTTAAGGATTCCTAAATAGGAGTTTTTTAAATCAAAGCAGTAAGGAGCAAAAATGTGGTGCAGAGTTATGAGCCAGATGTTGGTTGCGGTAATTCAGGTGCGCCATTCCTTAGCACCCACTCAGCTTTCCTTGTGGCAGTTCCCCAAAGAGGACTGGAGGGCTGGATGCAAGCTGATATCAATCCTCAGCCTCTGGCATCTGTTTGCTGAGGGCTGGAGCCATGCGTTGAGTTGAAGTTGTGTGAACTGAGAGATGGAGACAATGTGATGTTGGGAGCAAGTCTGGATCTTGAGAACATATTGCTCAAGCAACCAGAAACTAGGCTGCTATCGCTGTAACGAACCACAGTCAAAAGCCATGTGGGTTTTGGAATATTTTAAAAAGAAAAACAGTGTTAAAGAGTAAGCTGGATTTGATGATTGATAATTTATTGCTCTTGCCCCGCTATTTGTACTCTCAGCTTTTACTTCTGCTGTACCCCTGAGGCCTAGCATTACAGGGAGTATGCACAGCAGAGACCTGAAAATTTGACCAAAATATTGATGTCTTGAAGTGCAGGATTTCTGGAACAAGTAGTGCTGCTGTGCTTTGTTGGCTCAGGGTGAAAAAGAAGGAGGAGGGATTTTCTCATACAGTTTCTCCTCTGGCTTTTCCCAAGTTTTGTGTGGGACTCTGGCTGGGATAGCTTTGGATGTTGCATTAAGCATTTTACTGGGGAACTTCATGTGGGTGCTGTTCCATGTCCGTAACTTGATATAGAGAAAAATTAAGAAACAAAGGAAAAATTGTATTAAACTTTCTTGATTTCTGATATGAGATGTGATAGAGCATGGAAGGGGAAGCTTTCCATGTAGACCAGAGGAGAAGGAAGCTGGATGTGGAAGAAGGCTGTGCTTTTATTTATACTCCCAAGACATAAGACCGTAACTTACTTTCTTTGCAAAGAAAGAGAGAGGATGGTGGGGGCAGGCTTGATTCTGGGACATCTGGCCCCAGTGAAGCTTTTGCTGGTGATTAGGCCCATCTTGAAATCAGCCTTTTCAGCAAACACATAATTACTGGGGTTTCATACCTACTTTGAATGGTTAACGTATGATGCCCTTATACATTATTTTTCTTGCAGCTCATTTTTCCCTATAGTGTGACTGTACAGGATTTACACACTTGGTTTGTGTTGATGGTGTCTCACCTGACAGTTTTTGGTGTAGAAAGGTTAAGGCTGCTTATGGGGCTTGTGAAGACAAAAGAATTGCGCTTTAGCCCAGCACTAGTCATGCTCAGCTGTTGGCAGACTAGTTTGGCACTAAATCTTAACTTCTTTTATTAACTAGATGCCACCAATTTAGGTAGCTCTACTTGTGCTCTTAGCAATCAGGTTGATGAACTGGTCAAAAAATGATGACATTGCAGGGCTTCTCCCCTCCAGATGTCCTGCTTTCTTCTCTAAATGTGGGCAGGAGGACTGGAAAATATAGCCAAGCAAGCAGAAAATGCAGATCAGCTTCATACTGTAACTGGAACAAATATCTTTCTGTAGGGGGAAATCTGAAAAATTTAGAAAATGCTACTAAAGTTTGCATTAGAAATTCTGCATCTCCTTGCAGGAGGTGACATAGTGCTCTCCTAGTGTGCCTGGCAAAGGTGACTGTGAAGAGTTACGTTGCACTTCGATTTCTTTTGATACTGAAACTGGATTAAAAAGGTAATAAATGTTACCAGACTTGCTTTCTCCTTTTATGTTTGGAAGATGATCAGGCTCTGCAGAGGACAGCATCAAAACTAAAGCAAGTTTTATTTGTCTCTTGAGCTCAAGCCATCTTTAGAGGAAGGGTTGTTCATCTTTGTATGGAGATGGGATCATTGGCTTCCTCATCTGCAGCTGTGTAGGTACTGTCACAGTCCTAATGGGAATCGCTAGATTGTTTTCTGATAGTTACATTATTCTGTTATGCACACGGTTCTCGGTCTGAATTTGATGGAGTTGAAAACCACTGACAGGACAAACAGTAAGCAAACATTCAGGGCATCTCATGGTCAACAGTCTGATGAAAGAAGTGGGCAGGAGTATATTTATGAGCCCTTACCCCTTAGCTGTTTTCAGGAACCTAATAAAAGGTTTATTTGATTTTTCTTTTACCTTTGTTGCTTGTTACTCTGAGGAGCCATATTGAGTATAAGAGAACTTTACCTATCAAAAACTGCTACTACGGCTGAGAAGTTAAGCCATGGACCTCAGTTGTGAATTTGCTGCAGTTTTTTCAGTTTGGTCTGGTTTTTTGGTCTTGTGTTTTTTGGGGTTTTTTTATTTATTTCCTTTTTTCCTCTCCATAGCTTAGCCATATGACCCATATGACTATGATACCCATAGTCAGCTTATGGGTATCCAGAGCTGTTACTTCTGGTTATTTTTTTGATAAAGATCAGATAAAGGTATGTCTACAGGAAGTAAACCAGTCTGATTTATGACCATCCTGGGATATTTTTTTTCCCCTCTTAGTTTTTCTGCAGTGACATAAGATGGAAGAGAATATCTTTCCAATTTTAAGAGCTAGTTATGACGAACGAGTGTTTGCATTGGCTGTGCACAAGGACAGATGCCACGTGAACCTCGGTGGGAAGTACTTTTGATTACTTTAATGTGGATGATGCTCACTCAGCTTCAGAAGAGAGCTCCCCTGATTGATAATTTTAATGAGCTAGGGGAGAGCATTAAAACTGCCTGCCTATCTACCTACAAGCCCTCAGGGTAGAGAGCTAAATCACTGTGAAGCATTAAAAGTAGCAGAGGTTATCTAACCAGGCATTTTCTCTAGTGTATACGGTATTCATGTATGTGCATATCACACTTTTTTTTTTTATTTCTCTATTT
>VZTL01092359.1:0-28654 GCA_013400535.1 Scopus umbretta
TTCTTATACTTTCTTAATGTATTAAGCTGACTGGAAGGAAAAGCAAACTGTGCAAAAGACTATACTAATTCAGTCTTGGCTTGACACCCATGTCTGTAAACCTATACATTTCTTCTTACTTGCCATGAGCTACAAATAAAAAGAAAAAGGCACAATTGCCATAATGAAGTCATATTAACCAACAGTTGGCAGTATATAGCAAGGCACAGGAGCACCATTTTTCTGTACATATAGGTAATTTTCTTTGTTTTATCAACTGAAAATCTGCTCCAGCAAGAAAAGTCAAAATTTAGTTTATCTAAAAATCCTTTGTGAGGAAAAAAAAAGTACCAGAGTCCTAGAGAAGCAAGCACTGAAGAAATATCAGATGAAATGTAATCACTTATGTGAGTAAGAATACTTGATCAATGTACATTCAGGAATATTGAGACTGCTGCCACATAATAGTAGGGGCTTTTAGTAAATCTACCAAGCATGAGCTCCTGTAGTAAAAACACATAGTGGTGAACAACTTACCTGTCTTTAAGAATCAGGAAAAAAGGGATTTCATCATCAGCAAGATTTTAGAACATATTTTTGATTAAAGACCAGCTGCTGATACAGAGATAAACAGACCTAATGCAAAAGGAATTTACCAGAAATTGGTTGTATCAGACTAACCTGGTAACCGACTTTTTTGCACCAAACAAGTGATGCATGATAAATCAATCTAGATTTCAACTAGACATTTTACAAAATGCTAGCTATAATTGAAGCACTTCCATGTTAGCCTGGAGAAGACAGTGCTTAGCACAAAATGTAAAGAGGAATGGCTAGAAAGCAGATAAGAATTTCTACTAGAAGAACAGTTTCTGGACTGAAAGGATAATATTAGTGGAAAGCCTTGCAATAAGTCGTCTGTGTTATTGCAGTAAGTCTTCTGGTTATTTTCATTAATGACCTCAGCACAAAAACTAAGGGTGAAAATGGGGTCCACATTCAGACATGTAATTTCAGGTATCCATGGTGTAACTGTCTCCAGACCAATGGAGACCTGGTCAGTCCAGTTAATGGAGTTATGTCATACCAAGCATGAAAGCTGAAACAACCAGTAATGGCAGTGGATGAAACACTCCTTGAGTACACTAGTCAGTCACTGGAGATAATATGATATTACTGTGAAAAAGTCAGTAAAATCATGGGGTACAATCCATCAGTGAAATACTGAATGAGGCAGGTGACCCAGTGACAAAGGCCACAAACAGTCTTAGACACTCAGTGTCTTCTTTACTGGTAATGTTTGTGTGCTGTTTGCTTGCAGAGGCTTGCAATAACAGGGAGCTGGACTAGATGACCCAGGGATCCTTTCCAGTCCCATGTTTTGGTTTTCTGGTGGGACAGAAAAGAACATTACTTTTTAAAAACAGTTTTCAGTGACCTGGTAAAAGTTGGCAGAGAATGGGCTCCATAGACTTCCAGCTGTTTTCTGAGCAAGCATGATGGCATAGTCAGTTAATCCAAAGGCTTCCAAACTGGGTTAGAGCTCATAGAAAAGTATGCCCATATACAGTGTTTTTAGCCTAAACCTTTTCATGGTCAACCTGGCTTACCTATTGCATTCTAAACAGGTAGAAAACCAGCCTCTTTTAAAAAACATATAGTACCTCTTATTTTGGAGTCTGGTGCCAACATTGGTTTTGATCAGCTTTGTCAATGTATGTGTCTGAGCGTCGTTTTCATCTCAGTGTGCCAGAGCATGTATTCTTCACAACCTGACATTCTTATACTTTCTTAATGTATTCCCAGCTGTGCATATTCATTCATGTGTGTGCAAATAAATCTAGTGCCTGTTTTGTGACAGACTGCTTGAAACAGCGCCTTTGATTGTTAGACCTGGGCTATAAATGGTGATCCTACTGTGTCTATCTACAAAGCCATCTCCCTAGTACTAAGCCCCATCCTTGTTACACTTAGACACAGCAAAACAGGTAAAGATAAGGTATCACTTTCATCTTAAAATTCCTTTGCCTCTTGCAACTTTGAAGCAACATTTGCATAAAGTTTACATACTGTAAATGCATAAACATCATTTGTTCTTTTATTCACTGTTGAGACACTTATCAAATAAATTGAAAAAATCAGGATAATAAGCTGTTAGGATCTGTTTGGGTTTGTTTTCTAAATATATGAGAAGCAAGTTGTCAGGGAAAGCTAATACTTTTATTTTACTAACTAAAATATTTTTGATTCAGTCTCACTCATACCAATATACATTGCTGAAATAGTGCACTATGCTGCTGTCTAGAATTATTGCAGGGTCGTAGTATATAGCCACTGCATGTAGTTCAGTGTCTTTGTCTTTGCAAGACCTGACCTGACTGAAACTGAATTAGCTTTAGTCCCAGACTAAAGCTGGGATCTGCCCAACTCCGCAGTTTGTGAGGTGTCCACTGATGGCTCTGGGAAGGCATCTGTAAATGCGAGTCGCTGAAGTACTGTGTTCCAGCCATCTGTAGTCCCTCCCCTCCTAAGGAAACAAGGCAGAACTGGAAACACTATGAACTGGTTGCTGAAATAAACCCACTCATCCCCTTTTGTCTGTTGGGGTTGGCAAGAAGCTGACACTGGCCAAAAGCTGTCACAGTTTATAGACCAGAGTGCAATCTGTACAAAAAAACATTCTTACTAATCACTGTCCTGCTTTAGATGATGAGCCTAAAGCACCTCTGAACACACAAAGTGATAGTCAAAATGGACAACTTCTAACTGCTTACAGTTTCACTTTATACTATGTGAAATTTTATTCAAAATTTATCGTTTGTATTTTGAGGGTATCAAGACTCAAAACAATGGGCTCTTTCAAGTGAAACTAAAGACATTTTTATAAGAAACTGACTTTTAAAAAATACTATGTTCCTGAACTGATATATTCCAGGGCAGAATATATGTTTACAGGCAAGTTACATAGGCATATGGAAGCACAATCTTAATAATTCATAAAGCTGTTGAGACTTTAATTGAGTAGCATTAAGAAGTTCAAGTTAATGATGTTAGCTTTCAGTTTAAACCCTAATATTCAGAGGCTTATAATGATAGCTTCCGTCAAAACTCTTTATTGAGGGTATTACCTGAAAGTGGAGTACTTTACTACTTAAGCTACATTGCATAAAAAGACATATTGCTTTATATCTGTATGTGGAACTAAACTGGCTTGTAATGATTATTCAATTTTGTAAGTTGGACTGATAATTTTTCTATGTATCTCTACCTCCCATTTTAGTTTACTTT
Organism: Scopus umbretta; assembly: GCA_013400535.1. Taxonomy (NCBI): domain Eukaryota; kingdom Metazoa; phylum Chordata; class Aves; order Pelecaniformes; family Scopidae; genus Scopus; species Scopus umbretta. Next base: position 3,268 of record VZTL01092359.1, read on the forward strand.
CTTTAGTTTTTAATGAACTGCGAGGAAAACACAAATTAAATACCAGAAGTGGACAAACAGCAGAATATTATGCAGTCAGTTGTAGGAAGAAGGCACCTTTATAACCTCTATTTTGGACAGACTTTTCCAGTACTGGTCTCCTGTGAATGTGTTCTAGCTTGGTTTAGTGTATTCTGCTGAACATAACCATCCTCCAAGAGATACCTACATTTTCAAGTCTCCTCCTTGTCTGTGTACAACACATTATGTCCCATTTGTTCCCACCAGCTCTAACTAGGATGCCATCAGTCATGTGCAATGAACACAAGGTGGGAGGGCAGATGTTGCAAATTGTCAAGACAAAGCCAAAATGCTTTGCTCAGTGGGATTTCCCTTTAAACCAGGTCCCGATTACAAGGAGCTGGATGTTCACCTTCGGAGAATGGAGTCTGGGTTTGGCTTCAGAATCCTGGGAGGAGATGAGCCTGGACAGCCTGTGAGTTATTTCTTCCTGACTTTCCTTTTTATAACTCTAAAATCTGTGTAGAAGTCAGAAAAATATTACTATATAGCTGAACCCAAAGGAACACCATGTTAAGGCTGTAAGTAAAATGGCTTTTTTTTCATCCATAGAAAAAGACAGGACTCTCAGGTTGCCCGCGTCTAAAAGTTGTCACAGTAAATTAAGTTAGAATCAGAAGGAATTAAGTTAGAAACAGTGCAACCCTCAGCCCTGTACTGCAGTGTGACCTGGCATTTTTAATCTTGATTTTCTAAAACCAAGTTTAAGCAGAAGATTTTAAAAATCAGATTATGTAAGACTATGTATAACTGTGTTCAATATAGGCAAACTATGTATATGCATTAGGTTAAAAGATACTGTTGCCAGTGCGGTTTATTTCCAGAAAGACAAAAGGCCCCACCAGGGAATGGTAGTCCATGTTCCAGGTTAGATGACAAGATCACGTGATGCATCAGGCATAAAAATGGTATCTTTATACCCTTAGGAGGGAGGCATCCCCATAACCAAATAACAGGTAACAAAACCAACATAAATTCATTGCAGGTGAAATAAAATAAAAAATAAAATGTACACACAATTTTTAAAAGAAATGTGTATACATTTTGGTAAATTAGTGACATATATAAATACTACAATTTTGAGAGAGCAGGCAGAATTAGTCCTCCTTCAGAATAACTTTGATGATGTAACTACGGTTTGTCAGGAAGGACTAATCCCAAGCCAATAATGATCACTTTATTATCACAACCTTATGCATAGTCTGAGTCCTGTGTTACCACATTTCTGAGATAATGTATAACTAGTTGATAGATTTGTATATTCCATATTCAAATTCATACAGAATAATATAGTTGTCATTCAAGCATTAACATTAACCAGCACATGGCTCTGAGAAACAAAGAAGCTCTTCTATTTTAAAATTGTCAACATCTGTCCAAGTACTGATAAATATTAATAGTTTACTGATGTCTCCTGTAAAAAGAAACAAATGCACTGTATCCTAAAAAAGGTGCTTCTAGTGCTGACTGAGATGCAGAGACCCTGTTTTAGACTAAATGTTTTGGAATGGATTTTCAAAGCTAAATAAGGTGTAGCTGTACAGAAGGACTCCAAAACAATGCTGTTGCATCATCTACACTTGCAGTGTGCCTGAAGCCCCTCTGGCATCTAATTTTCTTCCATGGAGCATGTCCCAGCACACATAAAATGAGGCCACTAAGCCATCATCTGCACCTTCTCCAGCTAAGCATTTTTCGTGTCCTTTCTGGATGGCCCAGTCAGTATGGTTTCTGGATGGCCCAGCCAGTATGGGTTCTCAAAGCTCACCTGCTGGGTGAAGCCAAAAATCAAATCTGTTAGGAGCTAGAAAAAATGTCCCATTTTATAATTTTACCCTGCGAAGAATTGGCACTAGTGAAAGATTTGGAAATCTCCCTCTACCTCCTTCAGACAGTAGTGTCTAATGGCATTTCCCACCTCCCAGAAAAATGTCCCAGGCTACAAGTCTGCTCAGTATTCTGGTCCGTCTTGGTGTCTCCTTTGGTTCTTTTTTCATTACAAATGGATAATTAAGTAGTCATACACTGAGTGCCTGACTAGCTCTGCAGTTTGGAGGTTTACAATGCTCTCATGGGGGAAAGTGCAGCTCAAATGCCTCATCTAAAAGATTATTATTTATATAAAATGGAATTATTTCAACCTAAAAGACTGCAAGAAAACTGGTTTAGAATACCTAATATTCTGATGGTTAAGAATACATGCTGGAGTTGTGGGACACCTGAATTTGTGTCTCTGCTCAACAATCCAGTAGAGTGGGAATTTGGAAATGAGTCCTTTGCCTCCCAGCTGTGTGCATTATGCACTGAACTGTTACAGAGGAAGCAGCTCTTTCTAGTTTCTTTTCAGCAAAGGACTGACCTGGCTTTACTGTCCAAACTTAAAGAGTCATAGCTGGATACCAAGTGCAAAGATAAGCACCTTGCTATTTTTGGAGGGCAGGACCAAAAATGCTGCCTTCTGTGAACCACCTTCTAAGACACTTCACTGTCCTGCTCAACAATTGCTCTCAGCCTGCACTTAGCCTCAAGGTTGTTATCTCTATTTCAGGGCTTGCAAATACAAAAGCATTTTTCCCCCAGACATATCAATCTAACAGGCTTTATGTTTCCCTACAAACCACATCTCAAAGTCCTCAGGAATTAATAAGATCCTAGCCTGAGGCTGAGGATCCCATGAGGCAAAAAGGCACCTCCTTAGACCTAGGTGTTGCAGTGCTGAACTTCTCAATTCTCACTCCTTCTTTGTTGCCCATCTACTTGCTTTCACTGATCAAATTCATCACTAATAAAGATGACAGATGTATTCCACTTTTTTCAGTTTCCATCTATTTTGTATTCAAAATGCAAGACTTCTTAACTCTGTTTTCTCTCCTTCACTGTTGCCCTGCTCTGCCATGGACAGCCCACCTGCAGCTTCCCATTCCTTTCACCTCCAGAAAAGGAGAGGCAGTTTCTGCCTGTCCTCCAAACCCCCGCATTTTCTATGAAACAAGAACTGAGATGCTTTGAAATGTTTGTTTCAGCTCTCCTGGTGTGCAGTCAGGTAACACAGAACAAAAGGAAGCTTTCATTGCCTTTTGTCTTTGTGGTTTGGTTTCTAAAAAGGAATATGAATTCTTCAGCACAAGGCAATAAGTTTTTCAAAGAAGCAGAATCGACATAAAGTTTTTTTAGAAGGATAATGCTGACACTATAGAGGGACTGTAGCTTAGTGTCCTTCTAGTTATATCAGCTACCTGGCACCTTAGAAGGAGAAAGTGCTGCTGGACTACTCCACTGTTCATAATTGTAAGCATAAAGATGCTTTCCAAAGGAAAGACTTACATTTATTGAGAAATTTCAAATATCAGGACTGTGGATTGTGCCAGTTCCAATCACCTCTCAAATCTCACAAGATCATACCACCACAGGCATTTATGACATCTTCGAGCAACTTGAGGAGTTAGATATAATCTGACTCTATTACAGTGAATTATAATATCACTGAAAGGTTACAAATATACGTAAATTGGAACTTTATGGAAGTTGTAAACCGCTGTCCCAAAGCGGAGAAGTATTTTTGATACATTTGTGCAGCTCAAAATCAAAATGACAGGAATATGTGAAATACGTAATTACACTAAGAGTTTCAACTTTTCAACACAGACTGACTGGGATTCTTCTCAAAAATGCCTGCAAGATGTATGTCTATATTCCTTTTATGATCAGTGCCAAGAAACAGACACTTCAAAGACATAACAGATGTCTATGGAGCAAAACTTTAGGATAATGCAGACCACGCCTTAGGAACTCCTATTTTTAGCAGTGATTAGACAGACTTCAGATAATTACCTTGGATTTAGACATCAGAGACACTTAAAATTAGGTGAGATGAATCACACCTTTTATGTGTATTACTTAAATTTTAGTATGTGCCTGTGAAGCTACTGTGTTATATTCAGAGAAGCTGAAACAAAAAGTCGGATAATTACTAAGAATCATGAAGAAACTCAGTATCAAAACAGATTAACATATATGAGTTAATAGACCCAGGCTTCAATTTCAGATTATGCTCTGTCACAGTCTTCCTCATCCCAGCATTTCTCATGTTTAATCTCAAACAATAGGTGAAACTTTCCTTTTTCTCTACAACACACTCTTTATTGCCTACATGTCATCATCCTTTCTCTCACACAGTCAAAGCAATCTCATGCTAATATGAAACTGCATTGCAGAGGTAATATAATCCTGATAAATATTTTTCCAATTTGTGTTTTGCTTGTAGAATTTATAACTATTATGGAATCTACTCAGCCATGAGATGAGAGCAGATACTGGATAAGAAACAAGTTCAGACACAAAAAATGAAAAAGAAGGAAAATTAATTTTTTCTTGCTATTAAATATACCCAGTAACAACTATGGTGACCATCACCTACCTGAGGTGTTTAAAGTAGGACTCTGCTACTTATGTTAGGAGTCAGTTCCACCACTGAGATGAGTAACACATTCACATTCCACTGTGGACACATGAAATATTAGCAGTAACTACTTAATTAGTCAAAACTAGAAAGATTTTTTGCACTTTGCTGCAGGTATTGATGACTTACCATGCTGTGAGCTGCATTTGCGTTTCTCCAAAGGTTAAAGATGCACAAATTGTTCAATACTTTGGCAGCCAATTATAAAGAAACTGCAAATGCCTAATAAAACCAAAGAAAGAAGGCAGTCCCTACAATCTTCCAAGCTACAGAGGCTTATAACCCATCTCTTCCCAAGATAACTAGGAAAGAATTCTTACTCATATGAGATGCCCAAATGTAAAGATTTTGAGAATACTTTGTGGAGATCTAGCTAAACGTAGCTTTGGGCAGCTTTTTTCCTGTCCAGTAGAGGAGCATAAATACATATTTCATAGTTGGATTTTGTGCAAAGTATTTTCCAAAGCTTTGAGGTATATTCTTCCAGTGTTTGAAGAACAGAATGGAGAACCTGAAAGAGTCTCTGGCAACTCAGCTTGGCACTGCTTAACAGGATCCCAGGAACACCAGGAAGCAGGAAAATGCCGCATCATGTTCTCTATTTGCTAAGTTTTGAAAGCAAAAGTGAGCTGAAGGGAGGCTAGAAGCTAGGGAAAATTCTCCAAGCTCCACATGGGGTTTCATTTAAACACTCTGCTGGGATACTTGCAACTCTGCAGCTAAGACCACAAAAAAATACAAGACCACCTGTGTGACTACCACATCTAGCCTTTGCAGTTCATCATGAAAAGCAATACTTCATAGCTTTTATCTTTTATTTTTTAAAGTGAATTGTCACACAGCATGTCATATCCATCATTCTGTGCTCACTCTCACACTGAACAAGAGAAAGGAAAATTTGGAACACATTCTGTGAATGCTTTAATATTCTTGCAAAGAAAAGCAGGTTTTGTTTGAATCAGTCTCAACTGTTCTACCAGTTATTCCACAGGGAAAATATATACATCTTCTTCTAATAAATTATGTGAATTTATGTGCATAGAAAGTGGAGAAAATCATTAAAAGGTTTTGAACAGATTTTCTACTAGTTTATATGTCCCATACAAATTACATTTAAATGTCAATTTGGGAAAACAACATCTGCCCAGAGTAAGCTGACATTTTTCCTCTTTTTCCATTTTGTTAATCAACCACTACCTGAGCCATTATTCATTAGGAGTAACAACACTTGATATAGCACTTCTTTTCCGCTGTAGAGTCCTAAAGCAAACACTGTGTAGTAGGGTCACTTCCACTACTGACTTCAGGTGTATTACTCCAGGTGCTAAAATCACACAGCAGTGAGGAACCTTTGATAAGAAATATACAGACTAAGTAATTTTAAGTCAAAAGGACCCTTACGTGGAATTAATCTATTTAGATCTTCTGCATAATGTAGTCCACATAAACTCAATACTCCTTATAGACAGATTGTCTTGATTTGACGATACCAGGTGGATCATCCTTAGATCAGGTTTCTCAGATGTATCACTCCTACACAGGTAGGAAACATCTTACCTTCTCACCAAAAGCAAGGAAGCATCGTCAATCATACCCACAGAGGAGGAGCACAGCTTTCAGACACACACAGATCTCTTCACCTGCACTGAATCACTAGCTTGATTTCAAAAGAAAGGGAAAATCACTGCAACATTCATGGCAGTAAATTGAAGGCTCAGTGTATATATGACGGGATTTTGTTTCTTTGCTGCCTAGATTCTCATCGGAGCAGTAATTGCCATGGGCTCAGCAGACCGAGATGGTCGTCTCCATCCTGGGGATGAGCTGGTGTATGTAGATGGGATTCCAGTGGCCGGCAAAACCCACCGATATGTGATTGATCTTATGCATAACGCTGCCCGAAATGGGCAAGTGAATCTTACTGTGAGGAGAAAGGTGCTACCCACGGGTGAGTGAAGGCTGGGAAAAGTGAAAGGAAAAACAGATATCAATGCTGGCAGCACAAACAGGTGCTGTTTTAAACAAATAGAAAAAAATTAAAATCAAATGTTTGTGTAATTTTGAAGAAAGAATAATTGTAAATATGTGTCCCTTGTTTCTGTGACAAAAACACTACAGCTGGGCGTTGTTTCCTTCAGGAGTGGAAACAATATTGGCAACCCCAGTGTGGTGATCATGAGTGCTTTGGATTTGTTCCATGCTGTCTTGGTCTGTGCTGTCTCCTCTTGTCCACTTTTGGGACAAAACGTTCACCTAAGTTAAAGCTGTTAAAGCTGTCTGTGTCAATAAGCGATCAGAGAAAGGCTCAAAGACTGTTAGCTGTTTAGGGCAGGAACTCATTTCACTCTTGTATGTGTTAAAAGCCCATTTCTGGTCTCACTGATGTCATCTGGAATTTTCCACCCTGACTGCAACACAAGCCGGCTGAAAACCTTCTGTATGGCACAAGCGGCTCCTAGGAACAGGGCCGGATCCTTCCTTCAAGCGGACACATTCAGAAAATAAACCTAAAACAATATGAAGAATTTGAAGTAAATTAAACCTTTAGACTAGCTCGGTCTCAATTATTGAAAAACACTGGAACCTGGGAAAATGTGTGGCAACATCTATTAAAGTTTTAATGGGAGAATTTGCTGCCGTTCCATTGCGACCTTTGTTCACTTGAGGAAAGAAGTTTATGTAAGAACTTGTAAAACATTTGTGGTGAGTGCACTTCACTGAGGCACCAGAAATGAGCAAAACCACTTTCCCAGCCTGTCCTGTCTTCTGCCTCCCTGTGCCCTAGATCCGTTGTTGTTGCCTGCGCCGTTCCCCTTCGCTCCCTTGCCAAAAAGCCGCCCTCCCACTCACCTTCGTCTTCGCAGTCCCCCTCCCACTGCGGCACCGCAGCTCCCTGCCAGCCGCGCTCTCGCGGGACTGACTTTCTTCTGTTACTGACTCCAGAGTCCTCCAGCCAGAAAGGTCCCCCTCCGCCTGGCGCGACGCCCCCTCGCAGCTCCCCCAGCGCTAGGAAAATGGCCAATAACCAAGGTAATCCGCCGAGCGCTTGCGATTAACACCTTTCCCGGGTCAGACGGCTATAAAGACTGCAGGCAAAATTAGCAAGAGGGTTACCACAAAGCGGATGCCTGCCTTCGCTGCTGCTTGTTAAATATTAAATAAAAGGGTCCGTTAGACACTCTGGTCTCCTGGGACAGAAAATGAAGCAAGCTGGTAAAACACCTGGAGTTATTCTTGGGCCTTGAGAGTGCCACACCAGGGAGTATAGTGTGTAACTCATTGCTGTTTAAGCATTTCAGGAGCTGAACAGGATTTTAATTTGCTGTGTTACAACATAAGCTTTGTGGAAAAATTTTAAAACGACTGATGTTGAGCATTACTGCAAAATGCTATACTAACACATCAGGCCAATTGATTGCGTGTGAATTTCTCACTAGTGTGAATGTGTACAACAGGGGGATCTGGGGCTTTCCTTACCTGCTTGATAGCTGATGTACGTATCTTAGCCCTCACCTGGAATCACCATTTTGCGCAGATACTTATCCAGATCTGGACCAGAAAATCACCGTTCACAAGCTCTGGAAAACAATTTGATTAGGAACACGTGGTATTCGGAACAATGTGGATTAAAATGCTATTTTTTCACAGGCAGAAGCAAATGTGATTTTTCTGATGAATATCTATAGCACAGCTGACAATCAAATAACCATTTAAACTTTTCCTCCTTTATCTTTCTTTTCCTATACTTAACGGCATTCAGTTGCATTCTTTTATGGCCAAGGCAGCTCTTGGTCATTCTGCAGGGAAAGATAATTTCCTTTCTGTTGCAGCCATACTGACATAAACAATATTCAGCTTTCTGAAATATGACAGCCAGAAAATGAGATCTCTCTTGTCACTGACTATGGCATTTAGTTGCAGATTTAGTTCAATAACTCTTGGAGATTTTCAATTCTAATGCAGGAGTATAATAATTGTTTGTTTTTCTCCATCTTTATTCTCTCTAATCACTTTATTGCATAGTTGCAGAAGGACTGCTAAAGGACACACCTGACTGAGAAAACAATTGTCCTTGGATTATGTTTATTTTATTAATATATATGCATTGAAGGTCTAATTTGCAAGCTCTCTTCCGAGGGGGTGTGTGCGTATGTGTAAGCTCTTCACATGTTCAGTAGAATGACTCTGCCACTCTCATTGCTCTGAACAGAAAACATATTACTTACATTCATCTGAAAGTTCTGTATTAAAACTGTCAATAAATGCTGATTTGTGTAAACAACTTAGATCTGGGAGGAATATAAATCTTTTTTTCCCATCTGGAAGTGTAACTTTACTGTTTTCAATTGCTGAAATGCTTGTACTAAAAAAGTGTGTAATCCCACAAGATTTAACTTGTTCCCTGTTCTTGTTACTATAAAGCAATATCGAAGTGTGGATGGACTCCATTTTCACTTCTGCCCTTTCAAACTTGCCACAAAGGAGCATCGTCAAAACCTTTAAATGACCGCTGCTTCTGTCATGACACCCACAGAAAAACTATTTGTGACTATTTTTTGTTGTATAACTGCTCTGTTCCATGAGCATCTTTTGAGTACGCTAATCAACTTGTAAGAAGAACATTATGCAGCTAATCTTAATTACTCTGTGTTAGCTGCCTGCTTAAATTCTTTTAATCCAAACACAAATAATTTTATATTGGATTAGACAGTCACATTTTCCTCTTGCTGACAGATCAACCAGCAGACAAGGGAATAGCGCTTGCTAATGTTTTTGCAATCCAGATAGCCACTGTTTCTTCCCTTCCTTTCCTCTCTTTTAGATAGCTTAGCAGTGAGTGCTCATGCTTGCTTTATCTGATTGCCCTTGAATGTTTTGCATAATTGTGTAGATTCCTGTCTCTTTGCATCTATTACAGTTCCTAGTTTAATACTTGTGGTAGTCTGGGCTATAAACAGTCAACTGTATTCATGTTGCATTAGCAAATGTAGTGTAAGTCACAAAGCCACTGAGCAAGTCAGACTGTAATACTGGTGTGATTTATGTTGTAGGAGAACCGTGCCCAGAGAATGGCAGAAGCCCAGGCTCGGTGTCTACGCACCACAGTTCTCCAAGAAGTGACTACGCTGCTTATGCTAACAGTAATCATGCTGTCTCCAGTAGCAATGCTACACCCCCCGAGGGCTTCACTTCTCACAGTCTGCAGACCAGTGATGTTGTGATCCACCGCAAAGAGAATGAAGGCTTTGGCTTTGTTATCATCAGTTCCCTGAACAGGCCCGAATCTGGGTCCACAATAAGTAAGTAAATCACATTTTTCAGCTTATGTTTTTCCAAGTTCACCCCTAATAAAAAAATAAATTAATTAAAACCTGACACCTGCTAATTAATCACTGCACAGAGTAAAGCTCAAGGGACTCAAGGTTGTTTCCAGGGGCACCATTTGTCTCTTGTGTCTTGGATAAAAGCAAAGGTTATTCTGGCCTCCGAGGTTCTGTGCTGAACACACTCATTTGGCTGTCACAGTACGACAGGATTCACCCACAAAGTAGATTTTCTCTGTTCCTATATCCCAAAGAAACACGCTGCAAGTAACTACCAGGGTTACGTGAATAAATTATTCCTCCACACACAATTGAATTATACTTCTTTTTTTTTAAATCAAGATGAAGTTTGGGAACTTGAAATAAAAGCTGAGATCACAGCAAACCCCATGATAGCAGCTGTCCAGTTAGAACACTGCAGAAGCAACTGGAAAGTGGGAAAACTGGTTAGACAGATGTCCAGGAAGGTTGATTTTTTAATTAGCTGGGCTATACATAATATAAAAGTTATGACTGAGTACAGGGAGATTATGAATATAGCAGCAGGATCTGCCCTTAATGATTATAGTTCACTTTCTGTCCAGAAAACTAATGTTTGCTGGGGCTCAACTTTATTTTTTCAATATAGGCATCTGGTGCCATTTGAGATGTTCTAGGTACCTCTGGGGAGAGGTCAGACACATGTGACATAGGACCTACAGAAGACTGAGACCCTTTGGTAGTGGCAGCTGCAGGCATAGGGTTGCTCTTGGGTGTTTCAGATGGCATTTAACCAACTGTGAGCTGCATCCTTTGGAAGCAGGAAGCATAAAAGGTTTTATGTTGAGAGACATCCACATCTCCCACCAAATCCATTTGAAGCTGTGAATGCTAACCACTGCTGAAAAACCAAGACAAGTGAGAACATATGTCATTTTGCAAGTTGCAGCCTAATATGGTCCTTTCCCTGCATTCAACATACGCTTTGAAGGAACTTTTCTTTCGCCAAAAACTACTTCCTGAGGAAATAAAATAACAATTTCAACTTTTAGGGCCAAATTTTGCTCTTCTAAATTCATAACAGAAAAGCGTTTAAGAGAGTACTGGGAAAGCCATGTCTCACAAGAGCAAATGATTTCAGAAAACTTCTTTGCAATATTTCATGATCATGCAGTTATTAAAAGAGTTGCTTTTCATATTACCTCAGCTGAATTTTAAAATTCCATGATTGCCAGAATTAATACTGTAACAAAACCATAGATAATTAGCCTCTTGGGACTCTGAGTTTTCACTTTATTGAATATAATAGCCAATTGGAAGTTCTTTGCAGAAGATCAGACAGGAAAAAAATAATCCATAGAGGACATTGAGATACATACATATTAAGTTAAGTCAGTCATGAATTTTTCAAGAAAATTATTTCACAGATAGGGTTTGTGGTTGGGAGATATGGAGAGGGAAAGAGGAGAGGCAGAGAAACAGAAAATGCCTAAGCAACCAAAAGTTCTGTGACTGGAGTATTCTGCTAAGGACAACAGACCCAGGTTCAAGATCCTGCTTTGCCTCCTACCCTCCAACATGTTCTTGAGGTACTTTTCTTTCTCCCCAAGCAACTACGTAGGTAGCCATTGTTGAACCTCAGTTGAATACCTCCAATAGTAAATTAAAATTACAGTCTGCTGTGGAAGTAACAAACAAATTTATTCAAATAATAACTACATTGAATTTCAGTAAGCAACCAAGTCTTAAGTTTAGAAGAACAGCAATGAACCAAAAAATGACATTTCCTGTAGACAGTGACAGAACAAAGAAACTACCCTTCCTATATGAATTCTGTTCAAAAAATGTAGTAGAAAAAATAAGCTGAAAATGACATACTCTATCATCAGGAATAAAAACAGACTAAAAATCATAGGTTATTTGTAGTTTAAGAGAGGTTCATTTTCTTTACTTAATATTTATTTGGGTGAAGTAATTTGGGCTATGTTAACATGAGCATAGCCAGTAGATTGAGGGGAAATCATTATCCCCTTTTACTCAGCACTCATTAGGATCCATCTAGAATATAGCATCCAAGTTTTGGACCCTTCGGTAGAAGACAGAACAGAAAAACTTCAGCAGCAGCCACCGAGACCCCCTGAGGTCCCTTCCTGCTTGAAATAACCTGAAATCCTTTGATTAAAATGCACAATTGGGGTAGAAAGCATATTGAGAGTAGGAAAGTATCAACTGGATGTAGCAGGTATAATGTCCAAAATACAGCTTACATCAGTATCAAAATATGGATCTGTGTGGCACCATGTTAGGCACCTTGGTAGTCACTCACTTCTCATAGCAGTAATGTTAATTTGATGAAATGTTGTACTATATTTCCAGTGTTTCTGGTTTCAGAGCCAGTGCGCCTATTGACAGCTTATGCATCCCCACGTAGCACAGAATGATGTTGTGCAGACCTACCCTACACATAAGCAATTAAATGTTAATGTAGTAATTGCAAGGCAACTCCAAAAGAATCAAAATGGGCAAAATAGGGAAAGAGGGAATATCTTGTAGTGCTGGACACTACTAGGATTAGCATAGCCTAAGAAGTTGTCTCGCTGGGATCATCCTCAGGGCAAAGTGAAGAAGGGTTCTTTTGATTTATGAACGTTTATTTTGATACCTCTCTACTTTCTTGTAATGGAAAAATACTTGAGGATGTGGAATTGTAAGTATCATCATCACTTTTAGTCAAGAAGGCAATTAATCGTGCACTGAAAGTATTTTCCTCTTTCTTGAAATCACACTTATACACTATGTTTTACAATCCAACAAGTTACAACAGCTCTTGCTCAGTACAGGAGCATGAACCTTGTGTCACTAGGCACTTGTGCTTCAAGCACTGTTAAAATTGAGCTGGTCGTTTAAAGAGAGTTGCTACTAGCTTCAGAGCCACAGGTTCATGGGTTTGCTGCTTTGCAGTTAGCCCAAAACTCAAGGTGTTACACAAACTCACCCTCTGGGTGTTTGCCAGGGGAGTTAAAACTAGCTCTGGCTGTGAAGTTGTAGGACCACCCCATGACGTGCTCCAGCTGAGCCGCATACCCCTTTCCCACCCTCTCTGATGGGGTGTGTGCTGTGCTGCTCCCACATAGCCTATTAGGAGTGCCTCACACTCCCTCTGACCTGGAAAAGAGCCACAAAAGGCTCAGGGCTCCCAGAATTGATGATGTTGTTCCAAGAGGCTTTGGTCAACTTTTCTCTCACTATGCTTGCAGGGGGTTTGTTGTTACTGTTAGTTTACAGACCTGCCTTTGCCTTGCAGAAAATTTCAAAATACTAAGTGCATTTTTTTTTACCCTTGGCACAGGCACAGAGTGAGAGCAAACTACAGCCATAATTAGAGAACAGAGTATTTTTTTTCTTTTTTGCATTTTGGGATAGGCAGCACTGTAGTAGCTGTCATTTTAATAAATTACTATTAAGTAGTTTGGAGTTAGCCTTTAAATCTGGATGTAACTTCATCTTACTGGTACTTGCTTAAACATCCAATTCTTGTGGCACGTTTCTTTTCCCATGTTCTATAATGGTAAAAATTTTGTTTCCCCTTTGTGAAAGGATTGCTTGGGATGTTCTCTAATTCAGCACAGTGGATTATCTTGCACCAAACTACAGTTCTGATGTGGGGCAGATCAGGAGTGGAAAACGAGTGACAAGGATTGAATGAAGAGATTTCACAGGGCAAAGCAGGGGCATAGACAAGGTCAGCCATGCTTCAAAATTATATCAGTAAAAGAAGATAAAGTGGATAAATAAAGAACTGTGTTTGAGTGGCACATCCAGGAGCAAGTCATTTGGCTAGTTCAGAGTGCAGAGGATCTTAGAGTGCTAAGAGATTAAATAAAGAATATTCACCTGGCCAGGCTCCTGACCTGTTCCTAATTAAAAGATTAACTTCCACTGCCCATAAAACAGATTATCATGCTCTCCCCCCAGACCCCGTCCCAACATTAAAGGGTACTTTGGCTCCCATCCCTTCTCCAGACAGGCCACCTAAATTTGACCTTACTCTGTGCTTTCTCTTGCTGTGCAGGCTACACATAGTTTATCAAGATTTTGTCACCTCCAGTGGTATTTCTTTAAAGGACTCAGTGGTGTGTTCCCAGCTGAATGCTTGGAAGCTAATCCTAGTTCTTCACTTTTAGTTTGGGGTGGATCTGGACTCGTAGCTCTGTGGAGATCTTCCCAGGCAACTGCCTTTACCCCCAGATTACAACCATCTTTTAGATGCCCTGGTTCAGTGGCAGAGTTAAGTGGCTAAATGCAGCAAACTACAGCCTATTTCTGAAGTCCTGTCCTGAGGAATACTTTCATGCTTCCCCCAATAAAAATACTTGCAGCATGTGTGGTTCTGCAAGGAAGGGCTCTTTCTGGGGCTGTTCCCTCCAAGTCCCAAGCATCCTACAGCAATGTATGAGGCTATGGAGGTGCAGCTGTGCCTGGGGTGGCATCGCCATACGTGACAGTACTGAATGTCATATTACAGCTAAAATAATGAAACTGAATTAATTAATCTATCCATTGCATTACGTTTAGGATAATACTCAATAGTATGAGTCCTCTGTGGTAAAACTCTGTTCCTGTGGAGCTTTTTAGTGTATCATCCCATGGAGAAACACTTGCAGCCAGCTGGAAATGGCCAAAAGGAGATTGCTGGATGAATTTGTCCCAGAGCTTTATGGACTACACTTGTCCCTGCCTACTTCATATCTTCCTGCTGGTTTTACTTCATGTGTTTGGGATGCAGCTTCCTCTAGGAGAAGAACTTGTGATCCCCTGTAAATCTCTTAACACCCTAATTTCTGTAGAAAGAAACCATGTGTTGTAAACAGATCTCGTTAACTGGCAACTTCCAGTGAAACTGGAAAATTAGCAATATTTCCATGAATTTTACTGCAGTGATTACTGTCAATTAGCACAGTTATAAAGTCTAAACAAACTGAAAATACAAGCATAATCAATAAACAATTTTTAAAAAATTAAAGGCAGATGACTGTGCATACTTGTTATGATCTTCCTCTTGTTTATCAAAAGCGAAGCTTTAGATAGAATTTGTCCCTACACTGCATATGCCAATGACTGTTGGATTTTCAAAACATGATAAAAGAGTCTAATGAAGGAAATTTCTCTCATTTCTCAAAGCATGCAGTCTTAACTAAAAACCATAAATCCAAGATAAGCCTCTGCTGACTGCAGAAAACAGCGTTCTGAAATAAGTCCCATTCAGCCTCAGAGTTTCTTTGAACTCCTTGCAGTTTAGAGATAAAAAACGCTTATTGATCAATGATAACTGTGTATCTGAGACAGTTATTTGTGCTGCACTTTCACCCATGCTTCCTCCTGGCTAAGATGGTGCCTGGGGACACAATTTTCCGTGACCAATCTGCAAATTCTAATGAAAACAGAGCTTTGGAAATTAGGATGTCTGTCTACCCCAACTTGGAGATCTTTGGATCTCCAACAGAGCAGTGAAAACCCACCTGCAGCATGAGTCCCATGTGGAAGATGCTTGCAACTTATGGGCAAAGAATCTGGTTTCTCATTTCTGCTTGGCTTTGATATTTAGGTTTGAGCTGTTCTGCCTCTTCAGCTACAAAAACACACTTTCTAAGCTTGTTTAACAGATAGTTTAATTTGGAGCTAACAGAAATTGTTACATGGTTTAGTTTTCAAACCAATCTATGCAATTAATAATAGTGAAATAACCATAAGAATTGAAAGAGATTTTTAATATCACTGAAAATACATTGCTGCAGTTTGCAGGCATGTAATATTCAATTGGCTGTTTGATATTTTTTGGAGAATAAAGCATGGAGGATCTTAATCACATCACTCCCCTCTCTGGATGACTTCTGTCCTCCAGTGTGTTCCCGAATAGGTCATTTGGACTTAGTGGTGCTGTTCTTGTGTTCTCAAAGCACAAACTCTGTGAGTTTTCTTAGCCCAAACTGGGGAAGGGAATCAAGGTTTTTCTAATGATTTTACAGGACCCATTTTGCTTTCATGAGAAGGCTGAATTAAAGTATCTAAGTTCCATTAATTTTTTCTTAGATGTTCAGATTTCTAAGCTATGTGCACTCCTTCCCACCTAGCTTCTTATGCACGTGCTATGCAAGTAAATATGCTCCATATCAGCACACAGTGGGATGTTTCAATTCATAGGTTCATTAACCTTATAAACAAAAGTGATTACTGTCATCTACAACTATGCAGCATGCCACAGATTTCTATTTTCCCAATAAGTGTCACATAAAATAGCCCATCAATTTCAGGAAAGTGTTTTATCTTGATTCTAATATTAGCCCTGATAGGAAGTCCATCATACTCAACCTTCCCAAATTTTAGATTATTCAGTAGCAATGAAATTACAGATGTTTACATTTAATATATTCTCCCAATTAAAAACGCATATGTTGGAACCTGCTGGTTGAATGAAAACTCTTGCACCTTTTGAGAATTGAGGATATAATAAATATTCATGTGATCGGCTGTATAACATTGAAAAGGACAGCTGGCTCAGGAAGGTTCATTTGCTTGGTTTACTATCTATATCTGTTAACATTAGAAAAGATTGCAAGAATTTATCTGCCAGAGGGTTTAACAGATAAAGTAGAAATTTGATTTTTTCCCCTTAACTGATCATTTTTGACAGTTAGTTACTATATAGGGGAAAAAACAGGAAAGTTGCTTTCTACAAAATGCAGTCTCAACGTTACGACTAAAAGTACTGAATAGATGTAAAAAAAATTCTTGATGTAAACCAGAAAATCGTTATTTGTTGATAACATCTTCTTAGAATCATATATTTCCAGCATATGGGTCACCCAAGTGAGAAGAAATCATTTTAATTTCCAAAAAGCAAGAGGTTGATAGAAATATACAGTGTTAGAACTATTACCTGTATTCAGCAACTGCTCTGGCTTTGTGTACAGCTGACCCAAGCATATGGACCCTCAGGTGCAAAGCCACAGAATTTACTCTTTCTTTTCTATGACAAGAATGTGTAGGAAGGATGTTAATTTGGATCATGGAGAGTAAAAGTGGGTGATTTTATCAAATAAAAAACATTAATATAGAGAAAAATATGAATTTGTAGTTATCATAAGTTACTGAAAGCAGACCCTACCCACCTTCTAAATGCAAAAATGTCTTTTAAATCATTCTGTCTCTTAATTTTTTAATTTGTCTTTTGATAATGAGCTTAGAGCTGAGCATTGCACAATTACTACCTTCTGGGAAAGCATCAGCTGCTAGGTGCCAGTGCTGGGTTAGTTTGTGTTCCTGACACAAATGCTGTAAATCTCTGAGGGAGATTTAGGGGGAGAGGTTGATGGCTTCACATACCTTAGAAGCTTTGATGTTCTCAGGATTCAAATCTCCCTGAAGTCACAATCTTTTCATAAAACACACTGCAGAAAAATTAGATCCCATCATGAGATCTGTTGTTAGGAAATGCTTCTGCAGCATTGTTGTTCTCAGCTAGATGTTTTTCAATCTAGGATTATGACTTCTGCTTTGGGAGGATTTTTTTTTTTTTTAAGGTAGATATCCATATATATCACTCTTAAGTATCACATTTTTGATGACTTGATAGTATGAGAGAAGAGAAATCTGTATATCTGTTTTGAAGGACTGTATGTTTCAATATACATATAAACTGTATCTCATTAATTTCCCATATATTCAACAGTTTAAAAAATCTGTGTAAATCCCCATTTACCATAATATTTTTCCCTTGCAGTCTCATCCATTGGTAGTCTGAGAGAACCAAGAAATGAACTGTCCTGCAAAGGTGCAGCTTGTTTTCTGTGCTCACTCTTAAGCATGAATAATGGGATTCCTGAAAAAACAAAACAAAAAAACAAAAACAAAAATAAAAAGAAACCAAAAAAACCCCCAAACCGACCAAACAAACAAAAAAACCCACAAATCCAAGTGTTTCTGTATAGCCTGATAATATTAAATGCTGCTCAGGTAACTCTGTATTTTGAAATAAGTGGATCAAATTCTCTGCAGAGTGTAATCCAGGCACATGCTGCCACTGTTCAAAATGTGCATATGTTTGGAGAACAGCTCATGGCAAATTCTTAAAAGAGGTGTGAATAGATTAGTAAAAATTTTCAAGGCCGAGTGGAATCATTTATCACCAGTCAAGTGATCTGGGACTTCCTTTAAAAGGTTTCATTATTAAATGCTCTGCTTAGATAAAAATAAGACACTGAAGATGTAATTTAAGAAAAAAATATTATGCGTTAACAAAGCCATAATTAAATGCCAAACATGAGAGATTTCTTCCTGAGAAGAGACCTGTGATGTTGGGAGAGATTGAAGAGCTGTGGAGCTCCACACTGTCCCTGGCTGTGACCAGTGGCAGAGAGGACAGAACCTAAGCAGGAAACCTTCCCCAGGCATCTCCTCAGCTTTCACAACCAGGACTTTCTGATTTAATCAGCAGTGATCCACCCCTGTGAATTTGATCCCTTTTTGAATCCTTTCATTCTTCTGGCCCTCCAGAAGGTTGTCCCACCTTCTCTTCTCCAAGGTGCAGATAGCAAGCTCATGGACTCCTTTGAATAGAGGCTGTTCTCCACTTCTGATTGCCATGCTGTCTTTCTCTGAATCTTTGCTGGCTCAGTGCTATGATTTTTGAGTGGGGATACTGGAACTATCAGCAATACTCAGACTTTAGGTGCACAGTAGTAACTAGCAATAGTTTGTTTCATTTGCTATTCTTTTTCTAAATCTTAAAATTCTATTTAATGTTTTACTAAGTTTATGTTTTCAGAGAAGTAGGCACACTTATTTCAAGATCTTCTGAGTGGTAATAATTAATTTAGGGCCCATCCCTGCTTAAGTTTAGGCAGGGTTATTATTTTCCCCATGTGCATCATGTTGCATTTCTTCTCATCAGATCTTGTCTGCCACTTCACTCAACCCACTCAGTACTGACAGTTTTACAGCTCTTCCACGCCTGTTTTAGATGTGACCATTCTGAATGGTAAAAACTCTCCATTATGGAAATTCACAGTTCATTTCTACCTTTGTTCCTTAGCTTTTACCTAATTAACCACCTGTGAGAGTATCTCCTTATCTCCTTCACAATAAGTATTTTACCACCAAAGGCTCTTAAAAATTAAAAGTATTCTAACCTATTCATATTTTCATGAACAACCTGCATATCAGATAACCTGCATCCCTTGGAAGCACTCATGCTTGTAAATAAATTGTTAAATAAATCCTCCTATCCCAAGGCAACAGCAGGGACCACAGCGGCCAGGATATTGTGGCTTAGGAGGAGACTCAGGCAGAGCTCCACTGGGGAGAGCAAGCAGAGACCAGAAACTCCTCAGGATGCTACTGGGAGAGAAGGAGCCAGGAGATAAACTTCTCCTCCATATGATGTAGAAATGCACAGGAACCAGTTTCTGCTGAATGGCTGTGAGTTTCATTAGTAATTCACTGGATTTGCCCACAAAACTCTGATATAGCATACCGGTGATCTCCTTTGCAGGCTCTGATAGAGATTCAGGTTCCTTCTGCAAAAGCTTTCCACACCCCTCTCTGCAGCAAGATCATATGACAACACGTTGCACCAATAACCTCAGAAGAGGAGCCTTTAATCCTCAAAAACTGAAGTGCAGTAGAAAAAGTACCTGCACAGACATGAGCTTGGTTCTGAAGGTCACCTATGGTTGATCCTTTCATAGCACGGCAGGATGAAGGGAGTGCAGTGACACCAAAACATTTAGAGTAGATACCTTTATCGGGAAGGTAAAGGCCATTAGGCTTAAGAGGAAGAAAAAAGGAAGACAAAGTTCCTCCTCTGTCTTCCTCCCGTCCCTTTTCTCAGGATTTGGAGCAGAATCGGACTCTGAATGCTCGCCCATCTTCAGCTTTGGTTTTAGCAGACATCTCAAACATGCAGACATTTGCTCTATTCACTTGTCAAGTGCAAGAAGTCCAACAAAAATCTTTCTGGCAAATTAATAGGATTTCCCACCCACCCACTTAATTATTTAGGCTAGAAAAACATCTTTAGGTTTAGCAATGGTAAGCATCGGAATTTTAATGATGGCATCTCAGCCATACTACTTCCCCTTCTTTCTTCCTACTAAATTTCTTGCTCTTTCATATAAGGCAGTCTCATTTTCAGATCTCCACTGACGTGCACAGACGTGGTAATTTCAGACTTCTATTACATATACCAGAAACAGGCATGTTTTAGTCTTAGCTTAAACGGTTCTTGGTGATGCTTTAAGAACTGATTTGATGCAAAAGGCTTTGTGTGAATGTAAACTGTTTCAGTGTCAAGTTACTTTTTTACTTATTTACTTACTGATATGCGTGTGTGGCAGTTATACATCTGCACAGAGGGCGAAAGAAATGCAAGTTTTGTACAAAGTGTGGCTATTCATATTTAGTATATTTTAAAACATAGAAAGGTTTAGACATTGTGATATAAATTAGGTGCTTATTTCATAAGCAACAAGACATTTCTGAAGTACACTAGTTGTGTCCATATTACTAAAGCCATAATTTAATTTATATTCTTGTCTGAACTATAGTTTTAAGGAAGGATGCAGTTTGATTATGGCTTGCACTTCAAAGTACTCCCTTATATTTTTACTCAGAAAATTAATTATTCACGCTTAACAACACTTGCGTCTGTACTAGAAACAAAAGCCACTTTGAGGTATGTGCATTGTGACTTTATATGAGATGTGCAATCTGTGTTTGTCACCATCACCTTCAGGGAATGTTTATCAGAGGGCTGAGAAATTTGTTCTGCAGTGATGGAAT
The DNA here is from genome assembly GCA_013400535.1 of Scopus umbretta. Classification (NCBI taxonomy): domain Eukaryota; kingdom Metazoa; phylum Chordata; class Aves; order Pelecaniformes; family Scopidae; genus Scopus; species Scopus umbretta. Next base: position 23,929 of record VZTL01092359.1, read on the forward strand.
ATTCTGAACACATCTTCTGTTAGAGCTTTGTTTTATATGAGCATTGATTTTCAAAAAAATTATTTGATTAATCTTTTCTTTCACCTTTTCCAAGTTCTTTTTATATATTAGAATTTCAAGGATATATTATTTTAAGAAAAAGAAACACGACTGTTTTTAAACACCGGTTGCAGGTGGATAGTGAGGCCGAGCAGCTTTGTGCTAAGTTTGCCAAGACTGAAGTGTGGGATTGATGAGGGATACCCAGACACCATTAGGATATTAATAGAATATATAGTCAAATTTAATTGTGTTAAACATACTTATGAGTAGTAGAGAGGCATAAAAATAGCATGCTTTTTGGGCAGCCTAGACAGAAAGAAGAGTCAGCTTCAGTATATGCATTTAGTTAAAAACAGAGGAGAATAGGGAAGAAACAAGGGGAGAAAATATTTAGAAAATTCAGTGGAAAATGAGAGAAAAGGCAGAACAAGAGAATGGATGGCATACACACAAAGGTGGAGAACCACAGAGAAGAGCAAAAGGAGAAGCAAAGTTGATCTGTAATGCTTTGAGAATGTGTGTAGGGGGTCTATTTGATGTAGTAAATGTGTCTATGCACTCATAATTAACTGTAAATTCATGCTGGCGTATATCTAATTAGAAAGCTGCACATCTCAATAAATCTTCAGTATGATTTCTATTTTAAATTAACATATTCGAGTGGAGGAGGAGAACAATTTAGTGAACCCTGAGCATTTCCAGTAATAACATCTATTTGTATATAAAATAAATCGTGTTTGTAGTGCCTCTATTGCAACATACAAATAAAGAAATTCTGTAAACTAGGATGTGGGAGGCAATTTATGACTACTACTTATTGTGCAAATTTATCCCCTTCACTGTTTTAATGCCTTACTGTTCTCCTGATCTGTTTATTACCTTGTTACGTGCCAGGTTTGCAAACTAGCTGAACCTGATTTTGGACTTTGTATGTATATGCCATGTATATATACATGTCTGGATTCTGCATTTTCAGTGAAATCTGTACTGTGTTAATGGAAATGACATTGCATAAGAATTTATATTCTTACATGTTTATACACAAGCTGATTTTTAATTCATATAAAACTTTCTTCCAAATGAACTCATTTTCTTTTGCTTGTGAACATCATCACTTGTTGCAGCCTATGTTAACTGAGACTATTGTTCCCTGTCTAGCTGTACCCCATAAAATAGGGCGGATAATTGATGGAAGTCCTGCGGATCGCTGTGCAAAACTTAAAGTTGGAGACCGGATCTTAGCTGTGAATGGCCAGTCTATTATTAACATGCCTCATGCAGATATTGTGAAGCTAATTAAAGATGCAGGTCTCAGCGTAACTCTTCGCATCATTCCTCAGGAGGGTAAGTCAATGGTCCTTAAAAACAGGAAGAAAATTTTAAGTAGCCTCCAATTAGCTTGAATTATGTCACCGCTTGAAAGAACATCTTTTGTTTCGCTTTCTCGGCTGTAACATACAGCACACCAAAATTACAGCCTTAGAACTAGCTGGAATAATATCTGAATTCTTGAAAAGGTTTCTAGTTATGAAAAGGGTATTTAAAGCAAACATGGAGAAACCTGAGAGCAAGCTGAGCACTGGCAAGTCAGTTTTAATGTCTTTTGGAAGAATTGTCTTCTACATGGAAAAGCACCCTACAAGAGAGCCAAGTTTTGAGTTTGTTCCCTTACATCCTGCTATAAACCAAACCAAAGTCTGGCTCACAAGAGACTGCAATGGCTGTCACCAGCCATCCTCAGCTACCAGCCACCTGTGACAAAGAGATGTGAAGGAAGTGTTCAGATTTGGTAGTTTCCTCCACGTATTTCACTATAAATGCACAAGGCAGGAAAGAGCTGAACCCTAAATTATCTCATTTGTAAGGGGGGGATAAGGGGACAGACTCATTATTCTGGTCATTACTCCACAGCTAATCAGTGAAGATCTTTTGATGTTGGTTTCATGGGTTTGGGGGTTGATTTCAGGGGTTTTTTTAGTTTAGCGATGTGCTGTACTGATGTATGAATTGTACCGTATTAATGAGACTGTGGCTTTACATCTCACCAACAAATACCATTAGAGCTAGGAATGTTACACAGCAAGTAATGCAATTACTTAATGATCCATGCTTCAGTTAGACGACCTTCACCTTCTGCTGCTGCATCTAGCAACGGGACAAGGAAATAGTCTGACACTGGCCATGGGCTGCAGCTAGGGGAACTTATTGGCTTTGTTAAATGAAGTCAGTGAAGGGAAAAACACAAACATACACGAGTTCAGGATTCATACCAAAGAGCTGCAAATCAGTGGCATATAATCACTGGGGGTCAGTTTTGCAAGCATCTACAAACAAGCGTGATGGTACATGCAGTCCATGCGGCTTATATAGGTCTCCACTGCACACAGATTAATTCATATTCGCAAATTGCTAATAGTTCAGTGTTAGAGATGGGTACCTTAAATTAGAAAGAAAGCAGAGGTGCATCTGAGATGCAGTGCTACAAGATGTTCTTGGGTGCTAGCGGTGAGAAATTATTTTTGCCTGAGGCATGGCTTCCCTGTGACGTATGACACTGGATACCTCATTTGCCTTTTGATATTAGCTTCCCAGCTTATAAAATTGGGGAAAAATCTAATACCTCTGTAATGTACTTTCAAGTGAAAAATACCATATAAATGCAAAGCGGTTTTAGAAGCAGCTTATGATTTGACTAGTTCATCCATAGTTATGAGAGTAATGTAGAAACGAGGGACAATATTCCCAGTCTTCATCTCTGCAACTTTGCAATACAAAAGAGACTCAAAACTGCAAAATGGGCAATTAAAGCCTTAAGCATAGTAATTACACAGATAAGTATTGCTTATGCCTGCATGAGGAGTGTTTTAAGTGCAAATATACAAGCTTTTTTGACAATTAAGCCTAAATTGAAAAGATTTTTAATAAAGTAGCCAAATTTTTACAAATAATTATGAGCATAAATTAAATAAGTAAAGAGACATTAGAAATGTGCAGAGGGGACAAACTCACATGTTAAAAAATAAAAAATGAAATCATTCAGAAGTCAAACTAGATTCAAATATAAAACTAGGCAAGATCTGGATGGTGCATAGCTTTTGCTGTTAGGGATGCTCAGCCATACACATGTCCATTCTGAATGCTTTGCACCATGCCACACTAGCCTTACTCACTCTGTTGCAAACAGGAATAAAAAAAATATAATGTGTACCTTTGCTGTTGATAATGCACGAGCAATTACTTCAGCAGTGCTCTGTCCTCTTGTGGGTGGAGTCTCTCTCATTTATGCTTCTTAATAGGTAAATGATGAGCAACGTAACTGTGCCAGTGTGTCGGGAGGAAATATATTCGATATGAGTTCAGTGCCAAATGTGTCTTCCCCCAAGGGCAGCAGGAAGCCTGAAGGAAGATTGGCGTCCCTTATTTGTAACAAGGCCACGAGGCCACATCTCCTACGCCAGCCTCTCTGTCTTTTTGAATGTTATGCTGTTTGGAAAGAAGGATTCTGGTTTTCTGCAGTGTTTCTATGTGAAACCCTGGTCATTTGGCGCAATACAGTGAAATAAAACATCAGTTTAGCTGGTTAGTCAGAATTTATTGATATTGGTTTTACTGTTCACAATCCCCAAAGATTTAAAAAAGATAGGAAACTCTTGCTGAGCTCAAAGACAGCAGGAACTAACACAAGCACACCAGTGTTTTAGCTTTTGTGACAACAGTCTGTCATCCCATAACAGTGGTGAAAGCAATAAAATCATTCATTCTCTCAAAATGAAAAGTTTTCAAATATCAGTATTTCTAGGCTTTAACAGAAAACATGAAACATGAAGTCATTTGCCTTGTTCAATTGAGTTTTCAATAATGGAGGTGTCAACCGGAGTTATAGAAGTGACCAAGATTTCAGATCCTACAGACAATCAAAAGGAGCCCATTAGGTTTAGATGTCTTAAAATCCAATTATAACCCAAGAGAGTAAAAGTGACAAAGCGTAAATTTTCAGAGGTAGCGTGTGACCAAAAATGATTATTGTCTACCTTTGCCCTTTATTAAATGCCGCACTGTGACAGGTCTTTAATCTCCAGCTTCCCATTACACAGAGCTGAACAGCCCAGCCTCGGCCCCCAGCTCGGAGAAGCAGAGCCCCATGGCCCAGCAGCACAGCCCCATGGCCCAGCAGAGTCCCCTGGCGCAGCAAAGCCCCGTCGCCCAGCACAGCCCCGCCACCCAGCCACCACCTCCGCAGCCCCTCCAGCTGCAGGGACACGAAAACAGGTAAGAGCAGCTCCGCCAGCCTCTGCCTCCTGGGAGGACCACAGGACATCCTTGTGCTGGGTCTTCATGCTGTTTCTAGCAGCTGCGAGCCATCACTTGTGGGGCTCTGACAAGCCACCAAACCTTGATTGCACTCACAGAGCATCAGTTGTGCATGCCCGCATGATCTGTAAGTCTTGTTCAGGTATGAAATATGTTATTATGAACAAAGGTCTAGCCAGCCTTCCTCAAATGTCCATCAGGAGCCTATGTTTGCCAAGGAACTAAACACTGAAGTATTCCTTGCTAACAATTTCATTGTTAACTTACTACTTACTTATATCACTACAGCTTACAAAATATGGGTATATCGGTATCTGATTGTGAGGTGGCCTTTTTTTCATTATTTTACATGTTTGTTTGTTGGGTTTTTTTG